>CAUYPK010020026.1:0-25180 GCA_963574355.1 Loris lydekkerianus
ACTCAGCCCTACTATGAAGGTAAACTATAGCTTTCACATGAAGGCTATAACCCAACTATACCACAAGACTATGAGGAAAGGACCAAGGAAGGGGAAGGGAGGGGGGAGGTTTGGGTGGAGGGAAGGTGATGGGTTGGGCCACATCTATGGTGCACATTTTTATCTATAATAAAAAAAAAAAAAAAAGATCTGGGTGGTGCTGTAGCTCAGTGGGTAGGGTGCCAGCCACACACACAGAGGCTAGTGGGTTCAAACCTAGCCTGGGCCAGCTAAAACAATAATGACAACAACAACAGAAAGATCTACAGAGGATCAAGGTAATGAAGTTGTCAAAAATAAAGAGTAAAATAGCTATGATTAGTACTCAAGGAAATAAACATCAGATTAAGATTTGGCATAGAGGCCAAGTGTGGTGGCTCACGCTTGTAACCCTAGCACTCTGGGAAGCTGAGGCAGGCAAATCACTCGAGCTCAAGAGTTTAAGACCAGCCTGAGCAAGAGGGAGACACCATCTCTACTAAGTACCAGTTAAAAATGCATTTAAATTTAAATTTTGACCACCTCTGTATGTGAAAATAGAAAAATTAGCTTGGCGTGGTTGTGGGCACCTGTAATCTCAACTACTTGGGCAGCCAAGATAGGAAGACTGCTTGAGCACAGGAGGTTGAGGTTGCTGTGAGCTAGGCTGAGGCCATGGCACTCTAGCACAGGTAATAGAGCAAGACTATTAAAAAAAAAAAAAAAAATTTTTTTTTTTGGCATAGAACTGAAAACAGGTAACAGAGCAAGACTCTGTCTATTAAAAAAAAAAAAGATTTTAACATAAAACTGAAAACTATACTTAAAAAAACCTATACAAAAAAAAAACCACATGGAAATTACAGAATTTAATTGCAAGAGAAAGAAAGAAGAAAGGAAGGGAAGAAGGGAGGAAGGGAGGAAGGAAGGAAGGGAGAGAGGGAAAGGAAGGAAGGAAAGGAGGGAGGGAAGGAGGGAGGGAGTGAGGGAAAAGGATCTCAGTGGATGGATTAAGCACCAAATTAGATACACCTGAAGAAAGAGTTAGTGACCTGGAAGACAGTTCAAAAGAGAGAGAGACTGAGAAAGAGAGAAAATAAAAGGGAATAATAAACAACAAATACAGTAGCACACCATAGTTGACTACCTCCCTACATTGACTACCCCCTTAATTTGACCTATTTCATAGACAAGACATGCACCACATGTACATATCAGTACAGTAGGCCTAGTTCTTTGTGTTGACCGCCTCTGTATGTTGACCAGTTTACAGTCCTTTGGGTGGTGTGATAAGGTCTCACGCTCAAGTCCCAGAAAGAAAAGAAAGAGAGGATAAAAGTATTTCCTATGAGGGCAAAAGTTCTAATGCTAAGGAAGCAGATAACAAGATGATAAACTTAACCGTATCAATAATCACACTAAATGTACGTGGTTTAAACATCCCAATTATGAGGCAGAGATAGAGGCTAAAAAGTAACACCCAACTGTATACTGCCTACAAGAAGGCATTTAGGCCAGGATCAGTGGTGCATGCCCATAATCCTAGCATTCTGAGAGGCCGAGGTGGGAGCATTGCTTGGGGTCAGCAGCTCAAGATCAACCTGAGCAAGAGTGAGAACCCATCATTAATAAAAATGGAAAAAATTAGCTGGGCATGGTGGCATACACCTATAGCCTCCTTGGGAGACTGAGGCAGGAGAAAGGCTTGAGCTAGGAGTTTGAGGTTACAGTGAGCTATGATCATGCTGCTGCACTCTAGCTGGGGCAACAGAGACTCTCTCTCAAGAATTTTAAAAATGCATTTGAATTTAAAAGGTACGAATAGATCAAAAGAAAAACAAAGGAGAATCATAATCCGTGCTAACAGAAATCAAAAGAAAACTAAAGTAGCTATATTAATATCAGACAAAATGGATATCAGAATAATATTATTCTGATAAAATCAGGATAAAATCGGCCATCTTATAATAATAAAATTCATCAAGAGGACATAATAATCTTAAATATTTATTTACTTAACAACAGAGTTTCAAATTACATAAAGTGAACACTGATAGAACTGAAAGAATAGAGATATCTGAAATTATAGTTTAATATTTCAATACAGTTGTCAATAATTGAAAGAAAAGTAGACCGAAAATGAGTGAAGATGTAGATTTGAACAATTCTATCAATCCAATCAACTCGTGCTAATTGACATTTATAGAACATCCCACCCACAGCAAGATACACATTCTAGTCAAGTAGACACAGAAAATTTTATAAGAGAGACCATGAAACAAAGTATGAAGTAATAGAAAGTATATCAAGTTATATTTTCTAACCACTAAAGAATTGAAGTAGAAATCGACAATAGAGATATCTCTAAAAAATTTTCTAAATATCTGTAAACTAAACAACACATGTTTAAATGACCCAGGGGTAAAAGGAGAAATTGAAAGGGAAATTAGAAAGCATTTTGAATTAAAAGAAAATGAAAAATCATACAGTAAAATGTGTGGAATGCCACAAAAGCAGTACTTTAGGAGGAATGAATTACTTCCCATTCCACATTAAGAAACTAGAAAATTAAGAGTAAATGAAACTCAAAGGAAGAATAAATAGAAAATAATAAAGATCAGAGTAGTAGGCTCAGCGCCCATAGCTCAGTGGTTAGAGCTACAGACACATACATGGAGGCTGGCGGGTTTGAACCCAGCCTAGGCCTGCTAAAACAACAATGACACCTACAGCCAAAAAATAGCCGGGCATTGTGGCAGGTGCCTGTAGTCCCAGCTACTTGGGAGGCCAAGGCCAGATAATCACTTAAGCCCAAGAGTTTGAGGTTGCTTGTGAACTGTGATGTTAAGGCACTCTACTGAGGGCGACATAGTGAGACTCTGTCTCAAAAAAAAAAGAAAAGAAAGAAAGAAAAGAAAATACCAGAGTAGCAATCAATGAAATAGAAAACAAAACAACAGAGAAAATCAATAAAATTTAAAAGACGGTTATTGAAGAGACCAATAAAATTGATAAACCTCTAAACATAGTAGTTGGAACAAAAAGAGAGAACATGCAATTACCAATGTCAAGAACAAGCAAGGTAACATCACTACAGATTGTAGAATAGTAGAAAGAAGGCTGGGTGCGGTGGCTCATGCCTGTAATCCTAACGCTATAGGAGGCAGAGGCAGGCAGATCCCTTGAGCTCAAGAGTTCCAGACCAGCCTGAGCAACAGCAAGACCCCATCTCTACTAAAATAGAAACAAAACAAAACAAACCTAGCTGGACATTGTGGCAGGTGCCTGTAGTCCCAGCTACTTGGAAGGCTGAGGCAAGAGGAACTCTTGAGCTTAAGCCTGAGAGTTTGAGGTTACTGTGAGCTATAACACCATGGCACTCTACCCAGGGCAACAGAGTGAAACTCTATCTCAAATAGTAATAATAATAATAATAATAATACTAGAAGGAAAATGAGCTATTTTGAATACATTCATGAAATTTTAAACCTTAAATGAAATAGACAAATTTCTTGAAAGACAAAAATACTACAACTCACTACTCAAGAATAACCTGAACCTCTGTCAATTGAAAAAATTGTATTTGTAGTTTAAAACCCTTCCACAAAGAAAATTCCAGGGCAAGATGGCTTTACTTATGAATTCTAGCAACATTTAAGAAATAAATAATGCCAATTCTACAGAAACTCATCTAGAAAACTAAAATATATAGAAAGAGGTGACCAACAGAGAATATTTTGTAAAATTTTGTAACAAATATTTTGTGAATAAAGGTACATTTAGCTGCAGTTTACCACTTTTCCCACATATGGTGACACCCTACAGATGCAAAAAAGGCATTTGATATAAACAAATTTTGTTCAAGTTTTTTGAAAATATTCTAGGCCGGGCGGCACCTGTGGCTCAAAGGGGTAGGGGGCCAGCCCCATATGCCGGAGGTGGTGGGTTTGAAACCAGCCGGAGCCAAAACCTGCAAAAAAAATAATAATAATAAAAGAAAGAAAGAAAGAAAAGAAAAGAAAATTGTCTACGCCAGGCACGATAGTTCATGCTTATAATCTCAGAACTTTGAGAGGCCAAAGTGGGAGGATCTCTTGAGGCTAGAAGTTCGAGACCAGCCTAGGCAACACAGGGAGACTCTGTCTCTACTAAAAATTTAATTTTCTTTTTTTTTTTTTCTTTTATTTATTTATTTATTTTTTAATTGAGACAGAGTCTCACTTTGTGGCTCTCAGTAGAGTGCATGGAATCATAACTCACAGCAACCTCCAACTCATGGGCTTACGTGATTCTCCCGCCTCAGCCTCCCAAGTAGCTGGGACTACAGGTGCCCACCACAACGCCTGGCTTTTTTTTGTTAGAGATGGGTGTCTTACTCTGGCTCAAGCTGGTCTTGAACCTCTGAGCTCAGGGCAATCCACCCACCTCGGCCTCCCAGAGTGCTAGGATTACAGGCGTGAGCCACCACCCCTGACCTATACTAAAAATTTAAAAAACAAAAGTAGCTGGAGGTGGCAGTACACGCCTATCATCCTAGCTACTCAGGAAGCTGAGGTGGGAGGATCGCTTGAGTATAATAGGACTTTGAGGCTGTAGTGAGCTCTGATGGAGCTGCTGTACTCTAGCCTGGGCAACAGAGTGAGAACCAGTCTCGGGGGTAGGAGAGAAGAAAACAAAAACAAAACCAAGTGATCATAAATTAAGAAAAGAAAGAAATACCCTCAGTCAAATAAAGGATAACCATAAAAACCCTGTAGTCAACATAAACATCATACAAATAATGAAATGCTGTGATACTAGGGCTTTCTGAATTAAGAATGAGACAATGACACCCACGATCCCTACTGCAATTGACACTTTACTGGAGGTACTAACCAGAGAAATGACACAAGAGAAAGAAAGAAAAGTTACAAGGATTAAAAGGAAGAAACAAAACTGCTATCATTCAGCTACATAATTGTGTGTATAGAAAATCCTGAAGTCTTTACAGATGAATTTTTAGAATTAATAAGCAGGTTTAAATCTTGTTGGATATGTGGGCCATCTGTGAAAACCAATAGCATTTTTGTATTTATTTATTTATTTATTAGAGATGGAGTCTTGCTCTGTCACCCACACTGGAGTGCAGTGGCACAATCATAGCTCACTGCAGCCTCAAACTCCTGGCTGAAGAGGTCCTCCCACCGTGGCCTCCCAAGTAGCTGGGACTATAGGTGTGTGCCAATTTTTTAATGTTTTATAGAGATGAGATCTTGCTGTGTTGCTTAGGCTGGTCTTAAATTCCTGGTTTCAAGTGATCCTCCTGCTGTGCTTTCTCAATATGCTAGGTTATAGGTGTGAGTCACTACACCCAGCATCAATGGCGATTTTAGATGAAATCATAACACAATATCATTGCATAACCACTAGTACAGCTAAAACGAAAAAGAGAAGATACCCAGTATTGTCAAGGATGTGGCTGGAGCCCTGGGCACTCTCACATATGCTGGTGGGGGTGTACATTGCTAAAGTCATCTGGAAACAAGCAGTGTCTACCAAACCTGAGTTTGTGCCTACCCTGTGACCCAGCAATTCTGCTCCTTGGTAATTACCCAAAAGAAATGAGTACAGGTGTTGTTCACTGAGACACATGTACAAAAATGTTCCTAGCAGCACTATTTGAAATAGTCCTAAATTAGAAACAACCTAAATGTGAAACTCTAAATAAGTTCTGGTTTTAAAACAATGGAAAGTTAATAAACAATGAAAATGAGTAAACCACGGCTACACACAAAACATGGATGAATCTCATAACATTATAGTCTGTGAAAGAATCCAGGCATAAAAGAGTGATTTCGTTTAGTAAAGTCTCCCAAACAGGTGAAAGTAATGGATGTTGTGAGACGTCAAGATGCTGTTTAACTCCAGGGAGGCTGGAGGGGCTAATGACCAGGAGGGGCAGGAGGGGACTTCTGTGGTGCTTGTCCTGGTTATGTGAGTTTGTTCCATGTGTGACAATTCAATGAGAAGCACACTGGCCTTATGTACTGGCCTCTGTATACACTTGTGTATCTACATAAATGGAAACTACATTCTGGGGGAGGTAGCAATCGGACTCGAGAGGCTTTCTGGGGTCTGGGCACTGTTCTGTTTCCTGATCTGGCTGCAGGGGTCTGGGCTGTGCTCAGTTTATGGGGTTCACTGAGCTGTATACTTAGGATGAGTGCTCTTTTCCGCACATATACACATTATACTTCCGTACAAAGTTTTTAAAAATTCACTCAAACCAACTCACCTTCCACATTTTAAAAGGATATACAAGTCAACAGAGAGACGATACTCACATCAGAAAGGTGATTTATGGGCAAGGGGGTGGCTATGGGGCCTGGAGGCTCCCCACGTGGCTCTCTCCAGGGTCTGCCCTGCCTCCCCGGGCACCTTGCAGCAGTTCCAGCAGTCCTGCATGTTGATCCAGTAGTTCTTGTGGTTCCAGAGGCTCTCGATGCCCAGGAAGTGGTCGTCTTGGGGGCTGTAGCTGCGTGCTGTGAGCGGATCAATGAAGAAGGTCTCGGGTACCTCGCGCTTCCCTGACAGCACGAGGACCCAGCAGTGCACCCGCAGGCCATACAGGGGGTCTGGCTTTGCCTTCTCTGCCTCCTGCACAGGAAAGGTAGGTGACTATGAGCCAGATGGGTAGGAAGGAGGGGTCGCAGAACTGAGTTCTGATCATCACCCCACCCCTGAGCCCATTTAAAAAATTGTTACAGTGTGAGGTTCTGACCAGAGCTGTGGTTTACAAAATGAACTCCTTGGGCCTCTGCGTATCGGGGATTTACAGGCTACTTGTGATTCTGGGTGAGATTTCATCCACAGAAGGGTAATAGGACACCATGTGGCTTCCTTGTCCGCCTCCCTCTGGGAGCAAGGTGACAGTGTCACGTTCATTATTATATCCCCACCGCCTGGGCCAGATGAGAAGCTCAGTAAATACTCTCTGGCAGGAAAGGAAAGAAGGCAGGGGCGAAAAGAAAATGGGAGGGAGGATGGGAGTGTGGATATTGAAAGGAGGGATGGGAGGATAGATGGATGGCAGAAGGTGAGGGTACATGGGTGGGAGGAGGGATGATGGGAGGAGAGATAGAAGGAGGGATGGATGGGAGGAGGGATGGGAGGAGGGATGGGAGAGCATCTCCAGTGAAAGACTCTGCAACGAGGAGAGCACAGGAGTTGTCTGGCGTGGTGTGGGCTGCCCCAGTCAGTTGGGCCCTCTGGTATGAGGAACATACGATCAGAAGTTGGCTGACCACATTGGGAGATTCCCACATGGCCAGGCAGAGGTGGAAGATGCCTGTGGGGTGGCTTGGGGAGTCGATAAGTACGTCCCTTCCGTGACATGTGCCATCCCATCCCGAGCATCCCTCCTTGACAGCTGAGCTCGGGGGGCTGGGCGGGCAGACCCACCATGAGGCGCTCCTCCTCCTCCCTCAGCAGCCGCGCCTCCTCGGCTCTCTGCTCCTCTGCCCTCTTCAGCTGCTGCTCTTGCTCAAACTTGCTGCTGAGGTCTCTCGGGGGCTTGATGGTGTACTTTTTAGTCTGCACCTTCTTTTCCTTCTTGACCGGCTGTCACTCACAAGAGAAGAAGAGTCAGTAACTCTGAAATGCCTCTGCCACATGTGCCCCTCTGAGAGGCTAAGACCTGTACAGCTGGTCCCTGGGACTAAGGGGTCGCAGCTGCTCCCAGAGCCTGTGGGCTTCTGGCCCTCAGTGTGGAGGGAAGTCCTCTCACCTCCCTGGGTCTCAGGTTCATCTGGAAAATGGGGGTGGGATCATAGGAGCTTTCTCCCCAGGCTCGTCCTGAGGAGTAAAGACAGGAAGATGCCCAAGTGAGGGGGCAGGGGCACAGGGGGCAAGACTTTCTCCTCTCCGCGCCCTCCTGCCCATCCTGGCTGCGAGCTGGATCTGATCTAGGGGAGGGCTGAGTCACCAGAAGTTGAATTTTTCAGATCTTGTCATTGGAGGGTTTCATACATTGACTGAAAGTAAGAGTTTACTAGGCTGGGAAAGAGAAGCTGCGTGTGTGTGTGTGTGTGTGTGTGTGTGTGTGCGTGTACAAACGTGTGGTGGGTGGCAAGAACTATCCCAGGAAAGAGCACTGCAGAGGTGGGCTTGTCACAGTTATAAAGGACCCTTCCAGGGTTCAGAGTCAGACAGACCTGGACTCTCCACTTCTCAGCTCAGTGACTGGCCAGATCACTGTAACTTCCTATTTCATCTCAACATACTCATCTGTTAGCTTAGAGCAATGCTACTTACCACACTAGGCCATTGTAAGGAATCACTAAGCCAATTGATATGAAAATGGATTTCATATATATATAATTTCTTTTTTTTTTTGAGACAGAGTCTCACTTTCTTGCCCTTGGTAGAGAGCAATGACATCATAGCTCACAGCAACCTCAAACTCTTTGGCTCAAGAAATCCTCTTGTCTCAGCCTCCCAAGTAGCTGGGACTACAGGTGGCCACCACAACACCCAGCTGTTTTTGTAGAAATGAGGTCTTGCTCTAGCTGGTCTCGAACTCATGAGCTCAAGTGATCCACCTACCTCGGCCTCCCAGGGTGCTAGGATTACAGGTGTAAATCACTGCACCATGCATGAAAGTGGATTATAAACAGAAATTTCTCTGCATCTGTTATTTATTGATATAATTTCAACTATCAAATTTTTGGCTGAGCTAAGAGGCCCATGTGTGAATAAGAAGCTTTGGAAGCGAAAAGCTGTGCTGAAGCTTTCACTCCTTCTCCTGGGTAGGTGGCCTGAGCCAGCAAGGCCTCCCCCCTCTTTCCTGCCCTCATTCCACCAGGGACACCCTGAACCCCACCCTCCCTGGCGCTCACTCAGGGGTAGCACAGGTGTGCGACACTGCCCCAGCCCCCAGATCCTCATCCATCGACATCGATAGGGGTCAACCCTGATCAAAGAGCCCTGGAATTAATCCGGTTTGTGAAAAGCATTTTCTGTTTGTAGTGTGACTATTTTTCAAATGCAAAGAGATATTCCTGTGATTCAGCAATTAAAATTCACTTAAAGAGTGTTTCTTGTGCTTGCAGCAGTCTCTGCTGGTTCTGGAGCTCTCAATCGGCAGATTTAAAAAACAACCATTACTCGTTGAAGGACTGGTGATTTTTCTTTCTTTTCTTTTTACTTTTTTTCTATTAAGAGGGGGGCATTTTACCTGAGGTGGGTACTGAGAACCCAATGTCTACCCATTCATCCGTTATTTCCATATATAAAAATAGTTGGATGGATTTTTTCCTCAATCGCATAGGGTAGATTTTGGAACAGTTTGACTTTAGATATAAGCCATGTGCCATCCATAAACTGTACCTAGTGGGGAATACAGAAGCTGAAACCAGGGAGGACAAGCGGGGAGGGACAGCCAGTTTGGAGAACTGGGAAGTATGTGTTAAGATGCTGAGGACAGAGAAATCACCAGTGGTTTGGAATATGCACTCCAGGGCAGCTGACGGGCTTGCATGGTGATGGACTGGGTCGCTGTGGCCGGGACAGAGAAGGGAACAGCAGAGAGAAACTACTCTAATGATGGTACAACCCTGGGAATGCAAGTCCTTTGGGATGCCCAAGGGGGAAGCTCACCTCCTTGGGCTTCACTGTGAGTGGGCACACCTCGCGTGTCAGGTCCATGTGACACAGGTCCTGTGAGCCGTAGCCGTTGACACAGTAAGCATCGTAGCCGGAGCCGATGAGCAAGGAGCAGAGCAGCATGCTGAAGTCGAAGCAGTTCCCCTTCTGGTACTTGAGCACCGTAGTCGAGGAGTACAGGTACTGGGGCTGGCCACCATGGGCCGGTCAGCACAGCTGGCCCCGCTGCCGCCGCCGCCGCCCACCCCCAACCTGTCACAGCCCACCTGTGTGTGCTGCGGCGGGAGTGGGGCGGGGCAATGTGCAGGCTAGACCACCAGAGGGCGCCTGAGTCTTGTCAGGTCAGGAAGCGCCTGAGAAAGGATCACAACCAGACCCTCACCCAGCCCACGTTTGCCTAGAATTTGAAGGGGCTTATGGGCTTCCTGATAGGAAAGATCTGGACTGTAGAAGCTTCTGTTCTAATGCCTCTGATTGGTCCCAACATTCCCTCCATCAGTCCCCCACCATTAACTTGTTCTTTTTTCCCTCTGCCACAGGTTGCAAGAATAACAAAAACACTAGTGAAAGCTGATTAGCAAAAACAGGTCTGTGCATACGTTTTGTGATATCAGCCACCACAGATAAGCAAAATGTCCTCACAAAATCAATGTTCCACCGCTTGGGCCGCAGAGTGGACACCCCTAAGTCCTATCCCCATCTTCCTCCCTCCCCTCTCTCATTTCTGCACTTCTTGAAGATGTGGATGGAGGCCCTGAAGGCAGAAAAAGGTAAGGGGGTGAAGAGCAGGGGCCCAGAAGCCCAAGCTTTCTGCATGCCCTCAGGCAAATGACGGTCTATCTCTGGGTCTATTTCCCCCCCCTCACAGGGTCTCTGAGGAGCTATGACCAAACCCTGCCTGGCTTCCCACCTTGTCCCTAGTGGGCTGAAGGACGGAGCCTGTGAGTGGCACTTACCGGCTTGAGGGGGTCAGTCAGGGGCACCATGGTGAGGAAGTCGGAGACAAACTGGGCACAGCTGTCCCAGTTATAGAGTTCAGGGTAGGGCAAGAGAGTGGGCCGGAGGGTTGTGCTCACGAACTTCTGAGAGGGGAGAGACCGGGTAGGGACCTGTGAAATCTGTGCCTGATGGGGCTGCCACAGATCCACAGGGAGAGCCCGGAGGCCTGAGCAAATGCCCCAGGAGGCCAGGCTCGTGCACCCTGCGGTGGGAGGGCAGTCCCGGGCCAGGTGGTGATACCCTGTATGTGGTAACAATCCATGGAGCAGTGACAATGACTGGGAGGCCCCCTCACCTGACTGGCACCCAGAGATGATAGCACAAGCATATTCTGGATCTGGACTGAAAAGGCCTTGAGCCCTCCTTTTTCTAACCCTCAGGGCACCAATGGGGAACCTCCGGCCCAGAGAGGCCTAGGGAGCTGCCTGATGTGACACAGCAAGTCAGGATTGAATGAGGAGATCAGTTCTCCTAGGCTTCCTGGGAGCCCTGTGGTCTCCTCATGGGAGTGAGGGCCTCCCCAAGACTGGTCCCCTCCCCAGGGCCTAAAAGGTTCTGGCTGGGGCCAGCTGACGGCCAGTGCAGTCTCCACCCGCAGAAGCTGGCCCTGTTCAGGGAAGGGCAGAGAGATAAGCCTAGGGATCAGGGCAGACCTCAGGACCTGAGCACTGGCTTCTTCCTTCCAGCCCTGTGACCCAGAGCATGTTCCTGCATCTCTGGGCCTCAGTTTACCCATCTATAGATAGCATAGCACGGGATTCAGTCAAAGGTTGCAAATAACAGCACGTAGGCTGACAGGCCTGTTTTATTTGGCCATATGGTAATGTTTTAATATTAAGCATTTGTGTCCCCTGCCAGCATGTAAAAACCAGGGATTCCCACACAAATCCTAAGTCCTCTCTTCTCTTGATCTGGTGACTCCAGGCCTGCGTTTTGCCTGCAGCAACAGTGGCTGCCTCTTTAATCAATGCGGGTGTCTCAGGCCACCACAGCACCCAGGGGTGAGGCACGCCAAGCTGCTGGGGCCTGTGAGCATTTGAATTTGTACTGTCCCTGCACTAGAGACCCTGCCCCATGAGACATCTGTGATTTGACCCAGAGACCTTGGAGAGCCAGCCCCCCTCCCTATTCCCTTTGCTCTCAAGTCCCAGCCCCCAAGCCCACCTTCCACACCCCAGCCTTACAGGCACTTCACACTCATTCAGGGGGTGCAAGAAGAGGGGCACACGGTCCGGGCACAGGTGGCTGTACTGGCGGGAGAAGTTGTCCGCCACCAGTAACAGGTGCTCCTCCTTGGGTGTGTTGGTTTTGTAGGAAAGGGGCAGTGTGGAGATGTCGATGGTGTCCTTGGTGAAGATCCTGCTCCATAACAGGGGTGGGATTAGCCCAAGTGAGGCCAGCCCGGCACCCGGGAACCCAGGATACACCTGAGCTGCCCTTGGCTCTGCCCCTTCCTCCTTTAATACAGCTACCTAGAAGGCAGGTATTATTATCACCTGCACTTTTAAATGGATAAGGGCCCTAAAGCACAAAGGGGTTGAGTGACCTGCCCCAGGTCACACAGCGAGTGAAGGGCAGAGTGAGGACTCAGCTGAGGCAGTCTGAGAGCAGAACTTCTGAACTACCTTCACTCTGAACTACCTCCCTCTACATCCTGGTCCCCTCCTAGCCCACTGCTCTGCCTGGCTCTTCCCATACCCAGCCCTGATCTGCCCTCGCCAGGCGGCTGGACCAATGCCCCCACTCACGGCGGCTCTGTTAAGATGGGGATCTGAATCTCCGAAAGCTTCCTCTCCAGGTCTCTGAGCATGTCGTGTGTCAGGATGGTTTCCTCCTTCCGCACTTCCACTGGCCTCATCGTTTTCTCAAACTTCTCAGCCCGTTCAACATGCTCAGCCGCCTCCTCCCGCTCGGCCTCCTCCTCCTCCTCCACTTTCTCCTTCAGCACCTCCATTTTTGCGTCCCTGGCTGTCTGAAGATGGGGTGTCTCTATGGGGAAGAGGAATTATATTCAGAATAGCTGACAGCCAGACCCAGAGGAGCTGCCGAGACCACGTGTGTGTGCTGGGAGGTGTGGGAGATGGTTTGGGTGGTTAAGTCACAAGAGTGGAAATGACCTTCCAATCAAGGAAAAAGTCCCTGGAGCTGGCACACCTGTAACACCTTTCTAACTCTTGCACGTCTCCCTTTATAACACAGACAAAACAGCTGCAAGCCTTAGGCTGGGAGCCAGTATCGGGGCAGCACGGCGTTGCTTTGTTTTCAGCATGATTATTTTGACAGCTATCTTCTCTTTTTGGGAATGCTATATAGGGATTGCTGTAGTATTAGGAAGTTTCCTATTTAGATAAATGAATTGGTGCAGAGGTTCTCAACCTGTGGGTCACGACCCCTTTGTAACAATAAAAATACATCCGGCATTAGGAAGGTTGAGAACCACTGGTTTAAAGAAAAACATTCCTACTAGTAAGGTGATACAGAACATGTCACACAAAAAAGGTGACAGGGATATGATATCTCATCCAACCAAACTGGCAACTGAGGCACAGAGAGTGAGAGGGCAGGGCTGCCACCCAGGCACCTGGACAGGGTAGGGTGGAGGTGACATGGCCTGTGCTCTCCTCCTGTGTCAGCCCAGAAGACAGGCATCATTCTGAGATCCACTATGCCAAACGTCCTCGGGTGCCAAAGGGAAGGGCTTGTCTGAAGCCACAGATCAAAGCCCTGCTGAGGTAAACTGCTCATCACTTACTGGAAGACCCAGGCCCTCTTTCTGTATAGCAGAAACCCAACTTTGTAGAGGGACTGCAGAGTGCTGGTTTGAAATGTTCAGCTCTCTAGACCCTCTTGCAGCTAGAGGTGTTCCTTTGATTCTGGCCAATGAAATGTGGCCCTTTGCCCTTCTCTGCCTGCCTAGAACCTGGACACACAGTGGGATCTGAGGTGGCCAAGGCAAGACTATAAGCTGACCACACATGAGGGCCCAAGTTGCCTGCTAAGGATGGATGGCAGGGCAAAGAGACAAGGGAGCCGGGGTCCCCCATGGTGCCACAGGATTCTGAAATGCCACCTCCAGCCTTTTGCTGGATGAGAAAGCTCAGCCCCTACTTGGATCCCTGTTACATGCTGCCCAATGTCACCCGGCTGATCCACCAATCTGCAGCCTCCCAAAAGACCCAATGCAAATGGGTCTTTGCATTAACCCACCTCACATATCTATTTTCTTTATAGCAAATGAGGCAAAGTTCCAGAAAGAAAGGAAACCAATCCAACCCACAGGATTTGGGGGGGGGGGGGGGCAGGGGAGAGAAGGAAAGAATCTCCTCAGCTTTGTCATCACCCCCTGGAGAGAAGCCATGACCAAGAGGCGAAAGGGACCAGGAAATAAAGGTTGGCACCACCCCACCACTCCACACCCCTGCCCAGGCTGCCTCGGCGTCCCCAGGAGGTGAGTCACTGGCCACCTTGGTTGAACCAACAGCTCCTGCTGGGCCCCATTCTGGGCCCCAGTTTCCTCTTCTGCGATATGAAGGGAGGGACAGATATTTTCTGTTCAATTCTGACATTCTGTGCTCTAGGACTCAGGAGGGGCTGAACACTCCTCTTGCGGGGGGTCCAGCCCACCTGAGGCTAACACCATTCAGGAGTCCAGTTCCCCCAGGGCAAACCTCTAGCCAGGCAGCACCAGCTTGGTTTGTCTGCCTCCTGGGCTCAGAGAGGATGAGCCAAGGGAGGGCAGGACTAACCATGGCGAGGTGCTTATATTAATAGTTTATGGAATACCTACTGTGTGCCAGGCCCTGTGCTAAGAGTTGTGCAGAGATCATCTTATTTATCCTCTAATGACTCTAGGCAGCAGACACTTATGATTACCACTTTGCAGATGAGAAGACCGAGGCCTAGAGATTAAGTGAACTGTCAAAGGTAAGTGACAGATCTGGGACTTGAACCCATATACTTCGGGTTCTGAAACCCATGTGTCTGCAGGTCTAATGAGATGGGTAAGTCCTACAAGGGAAGGTAGGGGTGGGGAGTAGTGAACAAGGAAGGATGTTGGTTGAAGAGAAGGCCGAGGTGTCAGTGGCCACAGGGGTTACCACGGTGCAGGTGCTAAGACGGGGCCCTGAGACAGCTTCAGAGGCAGAGCTACGGAGAACCCGCAACACTTTATCTCCTATGCAGGCGGCTCTTCTGCTACAGCCCAGTGTGTGAGGGCAGACCCACTTCAAAGTTCCCTGGACCCTGTTCCTATCCACAGGCCCTTCCTTGTACCCCTTCTCCGGCAGCAACCTCCTCTTCCCCACCAAACACACATCCTCCAAAAGCTTCCCCAGAAAGATCAGGGCTGGGGCCCCCCACGCAAAACCAGCTCCCTTCTCCCTGTTGCCTCCCCCTCCCTCTGCCAGACAGTGTCCACCCCCAGTCCCAACCCCTGCTCCCTCCTCACCCATCCAAGGCCAGCCTGAACTATCTGTTAGCTGTCTCCATGGTAACAGCCTTGGAAGCTGAGAGCTGGTCCTGGGGAGGAGGCTTCTGGGAAATGTAGTCTTCTGGGATTGTTTGGGTCCTGTGTCCATGGTACACTGGTCAAATGGTACATTGGCTGGAGAGAGCTGGTGGTTAAATTTTCAGTGATTTTTGTGAGCCAGTTGTCAAACACACCCATTATTAAAAATTAAATAGGGCGGCACCTATGGCTCAGTGAGTAGGGCGCCGGCCCCATATGCCGAGGGTGGCAGGTTCAAACCCAGCCCCGGCCAAACTGCAACAAAAAAATAGCTGGGCGTTGTGGCGGGCACCTGTAGTCCCAGCTACTCAGGAGGCTGAGGCAAGAGAATTGCCTAAGCCCAGGAGCTGGTGGTTGCTGTGAGCTGTGTGATGCCACGGCACTCTACCAAAGGGCCATAAAGTGAGACTCTGTCTCTATAAAAAAAAAATAAATAAATAAAAAATAAATAAAAAATAAATAAATAAATAAATAAAAATTAAATAATAAACCTTGTGTAAATAATTATATTAAAAACAAACATAGTAAATACTCAAAACCCATCACCAATTATTATTATTATTTTTTTTTTTTTGCAGTTTTTGGCCAGGGCTGAATTTGAACCCGCCACCTCTGGCATATGGGGCTGGTGCCCTACCCCTTTGAGCCACAGGCACCACCCCCATCACTAATTATTTTACTATATTTTACTAGCACCTATGCTCATGAAATGACTTATCCTTATTGTTTCAGTACAATGGAAATACTAGAGAATGGTGAGAGGCTTTGCATCTTTTCCCAACTTCCATTCAGTAATGTTCGATAGCTTAAAATTGGCAGTGGGTAATCTCTATTTACACCATAGGAATTGGCAGATGCTACAGACCCTACCCCAATGCATGCTCGCTGTAGCCCTCATCAAGATGGACAAAAAGACAGTGTGGGGCCTGGAGTAGCTGCCCACCATGGTAGACAGAGCCAGGCTGCCTTACTGAGCTCTGGGTCTAGTCCTCTGAGTTAGCAGATAACCTCAAAGGAAAGGGAAAACCTATCTGTAAGGTTAGTGGCCTGCAAAAATGTTCAGTTTTACCGAGGGAAGAGTATCATACCATACTATATTCTAGTAAGCCAGGGTGATTGTGAGAACTCCATAATAGAATGCCATTGTGGGTGTTATCTTTTTCAGAGCTACACATAGAAAAAAGGAGCCTGTGTACTTTTTAAAATCATAATTTAACTTCATACTTTATGACATGTTCTAAAAATGGAATGGTTCCTCTTGGTAAGTGTATCTGTTTATAAGTGCTGGGAAATAACTCTTTGATAACCTGCATTAACAGGCTTTCTTTTGCCTAGAGAAAGGAATAAAAGTGAACCAGGGGATGTTACCAGAATGGATTTAAGAAGGCTCTGACTCAGTTTTAGGCATGCATAAATATTTTTGAATGTCCTAGGAATTTTTGTATTGTAAGCCAAATATGTTTTTCCTATTATAGTCTACACTGAGTAATTACTGTTGTTCCCTTTGTCACAGGTAAAATAAGTGTTGGGAATTAAATTATAACTTAAGAAAAATATCCAATAAGAATGAATGTAGATGCCTAAACAGCCTTACTCAGTGTAATGTAAAATGCAGCAGGGATCCATGTGAATTGTCATGTGCCAATAAAATGTCATAAGTGATTAAAAAAAAAGTTCAATTTTAATTTCTTTTAAATTCAGAAGAAGCCAGATGTGGTAATACCTGTAATTTCAGCACTTTGGGAGGCCGAGGCAGGTGGATCATTGAAGGCTGGAAGTTTGAGACCAGCCTGGGAAACACAGCAACACTTTATCTGTACAAAAAATTAAACAATTATCCAGCCATAGTGGTGTGTGCCTGTAGTCCCAGCTAATTGGGAGGCTAAGGGTGGAGGATCACATTAGCACAGGAGTTTGAGGTTGCAGTGAGCTCAGATCTCATCACTGGACTTCAACCTGGGGGACAGAGCAAGACCTCATCTCTAAAATAAAATATTCAGAAGGAAAAAATGAAGAGAATAGTAATGGCTATATCATTATAGTCCACCCTGGATTATATTCGTTTTTGTACCAATGCAATCATAAAATACAATTGTTACTATTTTATTTTGGGAAGAAGGAATCCTTGGACCTTGTGCAGGTGTGAGTGAGAGGGGCTAAAGGGGTCCAGAGAAACATTGTCACTGTCCTCATAAGGTTGTACAGTTTTTGTTATTGGTGGAAACTTAGGAATCATCTCAAGTCTCAGTAATAAGGAATGATTTTCCCTGTCTGGCTGGGATATTATGCAGCTGTGAAGAATGAAGTCTGGTGGATGAATTAGAATGGGGAAAAGCTTCTGAGACAGTGTGTGACCATCAGTCTTGGAACGAAGCAGCCTGTGATTACTTCTGTGGGGAAGTTGCATGGGGAGAAGGAAGGGAAGAAGACAAAGGAAAACAGGTGATGTGTTGGACTGGTAGGATGCAAGATAAGCTTCATTTTCCATTTTCCCCCATACATCATTTCATTCCTTCTACATATTTATTTATTCCCTTTTGTCCTGATCTCATTCCCATGTCCTATGACAACCATTCTGATGTGTATTAGTTTCCAAAATCAGTATTGTTTTGCATGCATAAAATGTTCTTATTTTATTTATTTGTTTATTTTGAGGCAGAGTCTCAAGCTGTCATGTTGAGTGCCATGGCATCATCATAGCTCACAGCAACCTCAAACTCTTGGGCTCAAGTGATCCCTTGCCTCTGTTTTTCTTTTTTTCTTTTTTTTAAATCAGCTTTATTTTTATTTTTTTATTTATTTATTTGTTTTGAGACAGAGCCTCAAGCTGTCGCCCTGGGTAGAGTGCTGTGGCATCATAGCTCACAGCAACTTCTATCTAACTCCTGGGCTTAAGCGATTCTCTTGCCTCAGTCTCTCAAGTAGCTGGGACCACAGGCGCCCGCCAAAATGCCTGGCTATTTTTTTGGTTGCAGCCATCGTTGTGTGGTGGGCCCAGGCTGGATTTGAACCCACCAG
This sequence comes from Loris lydekkerianus, assembly GCA_963574355.1. NCBI lineage: Eukaryota > Metazoa > Chordata > Mammalia > Primates > Lorisidae > Loris > Loris lydekkerianus. The sequence continues at coordinate 18,185 of CAUYPK010020026.1, forward strand.
GTCAATTGTATGTGGCTGGTGCCTTAGCCGCTTGAGCCACAGGCACCGAGCCTGCCTCCGTTTTTCTATTATAAATAGAGACAGAGTCTTGCTCTTGCTCAGGCTGGTCTAGAACTTGTGAGCTCAAGCAATCCACCCGTCTTGGCCTCCCAGAGTGCTAGGATTACAGGCGTGAACCACCATGCCCTATTTATTTATTTACTTGAGACAGAGTCTCAATCTGTCACCCTGGGGTTGAATGCCATGGTGTCATCATAGCTCACAGTAACCTCAAACTGCTGGGCTCAAGCAATCCTCCTGCTTCAGTTTCACAAGTAACTGGGACTACAGGTGCCCACCATAATGCCCAGCTAATTTTTCTATTTTGGTGGAGAAGGAGTCTCACTCTTGTTCAGGCTGGTCTCAAACTACTCATCTCAATCAATCCACCACCTCAGCCTCCCAGAATGCTAGGATTACAGGCGTGAGGTACTGTGCCTAGCCAGTTTTTTTTTCTTTTTTTTTTTGAGACAGAGCCTCAAGCTGTCACCCTGGGTAGAGTGCTATGGCATCACAGCTCACAGCAACCCCCAACTCCTGGGTTCAAGCGATTCTCCTGTGTCCACCTCCCAAGTAGCTGGGACTACAGGCGCCTGCCACAATGCCCAGCTATTTTTTGGTTGCAGCTGTCATTGTTGTTTGCCGGGCCCGAACTGGATTCGAACCTGCCAGCTCAGGTGTATGTGGCTGGCGCCTTAGCCGCTTGAGCTACAGGCACCGAGCCTAGACAGATATTTTTAATATATGTAAATGCTGTTGTGTCACTATCTCTTTCTGGTTCTTATATTCTCATTAAGAGCTGTTTTTTAAGATTCACCCGTGTTGCTGTGGACCCACACTAATTACCTCTTTGCCCTTCCAGGGATGGAGACTCAGTTTCCAAGTGTTTAAGAGAGGGCCTCAAAAATGCCCAGCATTGATAAAGTTGTTTTGGTTGTTACTTGGAACATTGGAAAATCAAACATGTTTCTACACACATAGAAACTGTCTCCATCCTGAGCCAAATTCCTTAAGCCCTCACATAAACTCTATAACGTGGCCCCCTTGTTACAGACAGACCTGGGTTGATCATCTACCCGCCTCTGTAGGGTTGGCAGAAATCCTGCTTTATTTTTTCTCCATTTAATGAGCCGGTATTCCAACACCATCATGAGACTGCCTGCCCTTCTTGGTGGTGTCATTCTTATTACGTATTAAGTCCCCCTTAATGAATATACACAGGTGTATAGGAGTCTGCCTCTGAGCACTCATTTCTGTTCCAGTAATCTTCTTTCCTATCCCTGCACAGATTCCATATTGCGTTTACCACTCTGGCTTATTATATCTTTATATATGGAGGTCAAGTCTTCCTTTCATACCCTCTGTCATTAAGGTTGACTCACCTATTTGAGGACTGTATGCTTCCATATAAATGTTAGAATAATAGGTTTTGGAAAATCTAAAAAGTAAAATCAGTCAGAATCTTTATTGGCATTGCATTGAACTAATTCATTAACTGGTGAAGGATTTGTGTCTTTTAATCTTTAAGTTGTCTATCTGAAAGCATGGAGCAAATAAGTCGTATTTCCTGTATATTTGTTATAATGTAATGAAAAAATACTAAAAGTGAAGATATGTGGGCAGAACAGGGAACCAGGCAGTAGCTATGGTAGAAGGGACCTTTTCCTGCAGCTCACAGACAACCACTGTGCTCAGGGCCTGAGAAGGAGAAGGTCAAGGCAAAGCTTGGAGTCATTACCTCATTTACTCATTTTGTCATCCAGCCAATGGGGCAGCTATTGCTATTTCTGCTTCACAACCTCAGCAAGCCGGGAATTAACCCAAGGCAAGCTACAGAGACAGAATTTAGAACTGGCAGGCTGCCATCAGGGTCTGTGTTCCTAATCATGATGTCATGATGTCACCTCCTCCGTTGCTGTTGTTGCTGTTCAATGACAGAGTAACTCCCATCCGTCTGCTGTAGCCTTTGAGGTGTGTTTTTGCCTCTTGGCCTTAGCACAGGTGCTCAGCTTGGCACTTGGAACTGCTTTTGGAGTGACACTAGGCAATGAGGAACCCCAGCCCCTTGGCCCCTGATGTTAGCCACACCTGCCCATCTGCCCTCTGCATCTGTGCCAGGAAACCTGGAAGTCAGTGGCCCATGGACGCATATCCAGGCAGCAGTCTGGGAAAGCTACCACCCAGGGTTTTCCTGGAGACTGGGGGCAGGGATCAAGTGATAATTCTTGAACCCAGGAAATGGTCTAGAAGGAGGAGTTGACAATCCAAGGAGCTTGTGGGGTGGACTTGACTGGGTAGGAAGCTGGGCCTGCCTGGGCCTTCATTTCTTCATTCCAGCCGTCTTCGGCTGGTCTTTCTTTAAACCAAGTGGGACTTGGGAGCCGATGAGCTCCTGCCGAGTCAGTGCTTTATTTTCACCACTTTACTTCATGCTTTCAGGGTGACATGAGGACTTTATAATCCCCATTTTATGGAGAGGGAAACTGAGGCTCACAGAGATGAGCTGACCTACCCAGAGTCACACAGCTCCTAAGTAGCAGAGCCAGGATTTAGACCCCAACCTGTCAGACAGAAGAGCATCTGTTACTCTCATTACTAATGCTGAGACCTGGGGCTTAGCGAGGCAAGACCTTGGTCGGGAGAAACAGATGCCTGTGAAGATAAGTCCCCAGATGGACCAAGTCTGTCCACAAAGACTGATCATGTGGCCCAACTGATGCTCCATCTGGGTTTCCTCTCCAGGGAGGAAGCGAAGGCCCTCCTTCCTGTCTTCCAACCTTTGTGGGGTGGGAGGAGAAGCAAGGAGCTCTCATGCCCAGCGTCACACTGGTGTCTAGAGGGGAGGCCCAGCATCACACTGGCGTCTGGAGGGGAGGGAGGCAGCCCCACAGTTTGGGGGGCTGTTGGGGAGGGTCCATGATCATAATAACTTCTCACCTATAGAAAGCATTTGACAGTCCACAGAGTACCCTGGAAGGCTGTGAAGGGATGGAGTCGGGAAGCAGGTTAGTAGTTAAGGCTGGAGAGGGGGATGAGCTTGTGAGGCCCCCGGGGAGGCATGTGGGGAGGGGTGCCGCCCCTCTGCATCTGTTCTCTCATGAGTCAGCCTGTCTGTTATATCTCTCTTTCCATCTCTCTATCTTTGTATCTCCAGCTCTATCTCTACTATCTCTGCCTCTTTTTGTTTCCTACCAAGGAAGCTGTCTGTAGTTGAGAAACGGAGGCCCAGCTACCGGAAGTGCCATGCCCAGCCTGGGTCTGCCAAGAGCCACTCCTTAGTTCAGGGCACACATCCATTCATTCAGTCAACATATATTTATTCAGGGCTTGCTATGTGCCAGCCCTGTCCTGGGAGGGTGGATGAGGTCCTCCTGGGAGCTCAGACCGTGATGAAAATGTCCTGCCTCTGCTCCAAGGGCCCTTACTCCCACCCTGGTCCCTCAGCCCCACATCCCCAGATGTGCAGAGTCCTGGACTCTTTCTGTTCTCCTTCCGTGATGACAGCAGATCAAAGGTTGGGCCACCCACACGGCAATCAGAGTAGGCAGGAGGGCATAGCTCGAGGTTGGGCAGAAGTGGTGTGGTCTCTGAAATTCAGTGTCCCCAAACACCTGTAGGGCTGGCAGCACCATGAATGATGGGTCTCTTCTGTGAGGATGGGTCCTGATGGGATGGGCAGAAACCAGGGGCAGGCTTCTCCCTAATGCCTGAGGGAACAACAGCCTCCTGAATGCCTTGAAGGGTATAGGCAGCCCCAGGGCACAATTGTGGAAGGCAGTGACAAGGGGAAGGAGGAGAGAGGCGGGGGGATCCTTCATGGAGCTGCACCAACAATGACACCCCTCTTTGGGCTCCGGCCCTGGCTAAGACCAGAAGGTGAGTGAGGGCAAAAATGGGGGGCTTTGCTCTGAGGGCAGAATGTGGGGGTGACAATGTTGCTCTTTGCTGCTGGGCGGTCTCAGAACCACAGGAATTTCAGACTCCTGCAAACCTGGATGCTTGGACTCACGACAGATCTGGATCAGACCTCTGAGGCCACATGATTCAATCAGGTCACCATCTCATCCCTCCCCAGTCACATTGTACAGAGAAGGAAATCAAGGGCGTGAAGGAGGCGGGAAGCCAGAAGCCACCCAAGGTCACACAGAGCATCAGAGCTGAGTCCAGAGTGGAGGGCTGAGGCCTCTTATTCATGAGACGTAGAGTGGGCCTGGTCCAGTCGGGCAGTGCCAGAAGAGGAGGATGTGGCACTCTGACTTGGGAAGTAGAGGATGGCAAACCAGCAGAAGATGAAAACACCTGTCGGGGAGGAGAGGAGAGAGAGCTCCACAGTAAGCATTCCACACGCTGGACCAGTCAGGCAAAAGTAAAACCTACCCCCGAAAAAGAACCAAATAGAAATCTTGGAAATAAAAATCAGAGATATTACACCTGCTTGGTTTTGCTATTTTTAGTCAAGGCATAATAGCTCTGATTTTCATTTCTAAGATTTCTATTTGGTTCTTTTTCAGGGGTACTCGGGAGGCTGAAGCAAGAGGATTGCTCAACTCCAAGAGTTTGAGGTTGCTGTGAGCTCTAACACCACGGCACCCTATCCAGGGGCACAGAATTAGACTCTGCCTCAAAAAAAGAAAAGAAAATGAAAATCAGAGATATCGAAGTAAAATATATATGTACATCTATCACCGAAAAGAAAAATAAAAAATAAAGAACTTTTCCTATATACAAACCACCACCACCATCCTCTATAAAGGGTTATTACAGGATTCGCTCCAGCACGAACATGAGGGAAAGTGTGAAGCACAAGAAATTCTGGGAAGTACAGAAAGTAACTGACAAATAAAATTATTTGTGTGTGTTACAAGGAAATTTATAACTAGGACTCTGCCGGGAGCCAAAACCTAAGAAAAAGCTTATCAGGAATATTCACAGCCAGATATACAACTATAAAAATGTTGCAAAGAGTTCAATTGGCAGTTGTGTTTGAGACGAAGATAGAAATACCGACTAACTCAGACTCAGTTGAAACTTTTCTTTTTTTGTGAGACAGAATCTCACTTTGTCACCCTTGGTAGAGTGCTATGGCATCATAGCTCACAGCAACCTCAAACTCTTAGGCTTAAGAGATCCTCTTTGCTTCAAGTAGCTGGGGATACAGGGAGGCCACAATGCCTGGCTAGGTTTTTTTGTCGTTGTTGTTTCAGTTTTTGGCCGGGGCCAGGTTCAAACCCACCACCTCCAGTACGTGGGGCTGGCGCCCTACTCCTTGAGCCACAGGTGCCGCCCACCTGGCTATTTTTTTAGAGACGGGGTCTCACTCTTTCTCAGGCTGATCTTGAATTCCTGAGCTTGGGCAATCCACCCACCTCAGCCTCCCAGAGTGCTAGGATTACAGGTGCGAGCCACAACGTCCAGCCAGACTCAGTTGAAACTTAGCCCTTAACCCCTGGGATGTTCCAGGCATGAACTCCTGATTCTTCAGCTGGGGACAACCTTGGATGGTCTAATAATGATGAGATTTCTTTTCCTTCCTTCCTTCCTTCCTACCTTCCTTCCTTCCTTCCTTCCCTCCCACCCACCCTTCTTTCTTTCTTTCTTCCTTGCAGAAGTTCCCTCTGTTGTGTAGCTAGGGTGCTGTAGTATCATGAGCGCTCACAGCAACTTCAAACTCCTGGGCTCAAGTGATCCTCCTGCCTCAGCCTCCCTAGTAGCTGGAACTACAGGCGCCTGCCACCATAGTTGTCTATTTTTAGTCGAGATGGAGTCTCTTCTTGCTCAGGCTAGTCTCAAACTTCTGAGCTAGGATTATAGATGTGAGCCACTGCACCTGGCCAGTAATGATTTCTATTATTAGTAGAGTTCCCACATAGTGAAGATTACTGGGTCCACACTACAGTTGTTTGTGAAATCTGGTGAGCTAAGTACTGAGGTGATCTGGACGTTAGAGAAGAATGAGGATCAGAGGGGCTGAGTGACTGACCGGGGTCTGGGGTTGGAGCTGGGATTTGGGTCCAGAGCTGCCTGGCCCCAACCACTGAGCCACCCAGGCTCATGCAGCTCCGGGCTGCTGGTCCAGGATGTATGAGTCTTTTCAGTCCCTTCTTGGCTGTTAATGTCACAGGTAGGTTGTGAAACCTCTTTGATCTGTGGGTGTGAGGAGCTAAAAGAGCAGGTAGGGGTGGAGTGTGGAGGGTAAGGAGGGCATGACCTTTGTCCTTTGCTAGGGTCTCTGAGGAAGGACCCTGCAGGGGCAGGAAACAGCCATAGCAATCACTTCCTTCCTGCTTCCACAGCTCCTTGGAGACTCCATCTGTGTCATGTGGACATCAAATCACTTGACCCTGCCTCCTGGTCACAGCTGATAGGACCAAGGAGGAGCACTTGGAAGTTCACATAGGGTTAAGGTGGCCCTGTCAGCTGCCACTTAGGGCCCTGGGGAATGATCTGTGAGCAGAGAGAGAAAAAAGGAGTTTCCACGACTGGATGAGGGCCTACATGCTGCTCCAGAGGGATGAGAAAGAGAATATCTGCTTTAGTTTGGGCAGATTTTCCCCATCCTGGTAGCAGCTGGTGAAAATCATAGCCACCTTGCTGCCCTGGATCCCTGAGAGAGCCCTGGATATTTAAATTCAGGGCTTGGCTGGGTACAGTGGCTCACACCTGTAATCCTAGCACTCTGAGAGGCCCAGGCAAGTGGATTGCTTGAGCTCAAGAGTTGGAGACCAGCCTGAGCAAAAGTGATACCCATCTGTACTAAAAATAGAAAAACTAGCCAGGCGTTGTGGTGGGCACCTGTAGTCCCAGCTACTTTCGAGGCTGAGACAAGAAGTTTTGCTCGAGCCAAAGAGTTTGAGGTTGCTGTGAGCTATGATGCTACTCTACCCGGGGGAGAGGTGAGACTCTGTTGAAAGAAAAGAAAAGAAAAGAAAAGAAAAGAAAAGAAAAGAAAAGAAAAGA
>CAUYPK010020029.1:0-13954 GCA_963574355.1 Loris lydekkerianus
TAGTGTCTGGAACCAAGTTCCTGGAGCCAAGGGTAACAATGCCCTACTCGCCCTTAAATGCTTTCCAGCTGTGACTATTCCTGTTAAACCGGCTGTGAATATTCCTGATAAGCTTATTCTTAGGTTTTCGGCTCCCGGCAGTTCTCACCTTCAGGGGAAGGCTTGGATAGTAAAGTGCAGTTAGTTTGGATAAATTTCAGCTCCTTCATAAAGGTAGCAGGAAGCCACGCACAAGCTCAGGGAGCAGGTGCACACAGGGTGCTGGGGCTGACGCTTTCCTGCAAACCCCGGGTGTGTGCTCTGGTGAGATCCCTGGCACCTCTGACCGCAGAGGTGTCCAGAAAGAGCAGGTGGTCATTGTGGTTTGCTGCAAGGCTCTCCAGCTGAAGTGACTGTGGGAGCCACTAATGGGTCACATCCTTCTTCCTCCTTCATCTTTCTTATTTTCCCCCTTTTAGCAGCCAGACATTACACACAGGCCAGTCAGAACTAGCTGTATTTATGGGGGGAATGAGAAGGCCTGCCCATGAAGACACACAGCTGGGAAAACACCTGAAGGGACCTTAGGTTCACTCCTCCACCTATCTGATCCTTGGCGCACAGACAGCCTGCTGTAGTCCAAGAAATAAAACTAAAACAAAAAGATACAAGAACAAAGCAAACCCAACAAACCAGGAGCGAGGGGATGACTGTGACTTCTAAATATAATAACTTCATATAGTAGAGGGTGGAATACAGATTTTGGAAGACTGTCCACCCTTCTGACCACCACATATCTAAGTGCATTCCCTTCTGTACATCTAAACCAGAAAAGTGTCCTGAAAGATGGGGTTTGAAAAGCTGAGCTGAAGCCATCCAGCTGACCGAGTCTGCTCAGCCCACATCCTTACCCCCAGGCACCTTCCATGAACATCCAGTTGAGATTCCGCCATGATTGTGAGAATACTTGTCTCAAAAGACTCTGGGGGAGGGAGTAGCACATCCATAATAAATGCTGTTATACTTTTAGGGTAAAGGTTACTTTTATGTTGTTTTATTTAATGATTCTTTTAGATAAAGTTAAAATTTTCTAGGTTTGTTTCCTTGTATCTCATTATAAAAACTATTAGAACTGTAACTGAGTAGTCTTGGAGAGGCCACTCTGTCCTCCAGAATTGCTGGCCTTCTGATAATAAAGTGTGGTAGACCCAGCCCCCGTCCCTGTGTATTGGCTGGGCAGTGACAGGCATTGGATCCCTTTGTCCAGTAACACATTCCCTCCCATAGGACACAGCTGAGTTGGCCTCAGTTTAAACGGGTATGAAAAAGTTCTCTTAAGCAGTTCTTGACCCTTTGGGCCCACTGTCTTATGAAACAAAAACCAAGTTACCTGATAAAACCTCTGCTAGTGCTGTGCTCTTCACTTCAAGAAAGCTCTAGTTAGCCACCTCTGAACTGGAGGCATCTGCATTGCACAAATGGTCTGTGTTCAACCTCTCTGCAGACTCTGTCAAAAAGATCCAGGAGGAGCTTCCAGACTCCTCTCAGGATGAGCAGCTCTTTCACTGTGGTCACTGGTAAAACTCAGGGCAGGCAGAGAGGTCATCTGAGCAAGAGGACTGGGTGAGGCAAAGGCTAAGAACAGATGCCCAAACACAGGTGAATATTTATGGAAACTGTCTTAATTTCAACACAGATTACGTTTGTGTGAAACATCTATGTGATGAAGATAATGTTTGAAAAGCCATGTAACTCTAGCTATATCTTCTGATTCTATCCAAGACCCTTTGTAAGATCTGGGAATAAATATTTTACTCCCAGAGAAAATCCAAAAAAGAGATTAAAGATGTGGCCCCAAGAATTTAAGCTTAACAAAAGACAGAAAAGGCATGTGAGTGTAAACAGCAGAAAGTACGTTACAAGGGATTGACTAATGTTTAACAGCTACCCATAGCAAAATCTTCCATTGCAGTAAATGTTTAAAAGTCTTCAGAAAATTGTCAAATATAAGTAGACATAAGATGATATGTAATGTAGAGAAAACTTTTAAATATAAAAAATATGGGAAAGCCTGTAACCTATGCTCACATGTTACTAAATATATGATAATTAATAATGGAAACCAGTAGTAGAAATGTAAAGAATTTAGTAAAGTCTTGCTCAAGCCTTTCTAACTATATGATAATTCATACTGGACAGAAACTCTACAAGTGTGAAAATTATGGTAAATATCATAACCACAGCTCAAAATATTCTAAACATAAGAGAATTTATAGTAGAGAGAAAGCTGATAAATGTGAAAAATGTGGCAAACCCTTTCACCAGTACTCACAATTTTCTGTACATGAAATAATTCATACTGGAGAGAGATCCCACAAATGTCAATATGGCAAAGGCTTTAATCAGTACTCACAGTTCTCTGTGCATAAAAGTATGGATACTGGTGAGAAATCTTAGAAATGTGGAGAATGTGTTAGAGCTCTTAGCCAGTACTCATTCCTTTCCATATATGAAGGAATTCATACAGGAGAGAAATCCTACAAATGTGAAGAATGTGCAAAGCCTTTATATTATACACACAAGTGATTCATCATAAGGGAATTCATATAGGAAAAAACTTTAGAAATGTGAACACTGTGGCAAAGCCTTTAACTCTCATTCATACCTGACTGTATAAAGAATCCATAGAGGAGAGAATCCTATAAATGTGAAGAATGTGGCAGAGTCTTTAAATCAAGCTCACGCCTGATGGAACACATTCCTGCTGGAGAGAAACCCTGCAAATGTAAATGGTGTGGCAATGTGTGTGTCCAGAACTCATACCCTACTATACATAAGAGAATTCACATGGAGAGAAACCTTATAAATGTGAAGAATGTAACAGTCTTTAAAGGGAGCTCAAATGTTATTACACATGAGAAAATTCACATTGGAGAGAAAACTTACAAATAAGAATGTGGGAAAGCTTTTTTTTTATAATTATGGTCTTTTTTTTTATTAAATCATAGCTGTGTACATTAATGAAATCATGGGGTACAATGTGCTGGTTTTATATACAATCTGAAATATTTTCATCAGACTGGTTAACATAGCCTTCACAGCACCCTCTTAGTTATTGTGTTAAGACATTTATAATCTACATGTAGTAAATTTCACATGTATCCTTGTAAGAAGCACCATAGGTGTGGTCCCACCAATCACCCTCCCTCCACCTACCCTCCCTCATCCACTCCTCTCTCTCTCCCCTTTCCCCATATTCTTGGGCTATAATTGGGTTATAGATTTCATGTGAAAGCTATAAATTGGTTTCATAGTAGGGCTGAGTACATTGGATACTTTTCTTCCATTCTTGAGATACTTTGCTAAGAAGAATATGTTTCAGCTTCATCCATGTAAACATGAAAGAGGTAAAGTCTCCATCTTTCTTTAAGGCTACATAATATTTCATGGTATATGGTCCTCAGGCCCTTACTAATCATAGGATAAATCATACCAGAAAAAAAATTCTAAAAATGAAAGGAATGTGGCAAAATCTCATGCTAGCCATCACAGTTTTGTGTAAACAATAGAATTCATGTTGAAGAGACACTCTACTAGTGTGAAGAATGTGGTAAGCTTTTAACTTGTGGTCAAAATGAAAGCACATATAATGAGAATAAGATGGAGTCTGTTAGCGAAGGCACAGACTGGTCTGGTTGGTTTAGGTGTTGCCTGACCTTCACCCACTGTCTCCCATTCTTACTGTTTTGTGAATTTAGCTCCTACTCTAAAGATGCCTATCTTGAGTAGTTCAGGTGGATTGATTTACAAGATTAACTTTAAATTAGAATGCTGTTAATTATTTATGAGTCATGGGTTCTGCCAATCATTGTTTAAGATAAGGGTTAACATGGTCTTCACTTTGAACTTAAATGTATAAAGCTGTAAGGTTGGGAATAGAAGATAAGATCATTCTTGGAGAGGCTACTCTCACTGATCTCTAGAATTCCCCTCTTCTGACAAAGTTTGGTGGACCTCTCCCAGTCTCTGCACATTGGCTGACAGGGACAAGTGGCCAGACCCCCTTCATCCAGTAACATTTCCAGAGACCACAAAGCAACCCCAAGACGGGTCCGGACACAATAAAAATACTGGTTATTTTACCAAGACTTCTACTGGAATAACATTTTCAGAGATGTTCAGACTGTTTTAAGAAATTAAAGTCAACTTATAAGGTCAATAAGACGCCCATTGGAAAAACTGGTCAGATACCTCATCAATAATATTTCCCAATCTGCAGTGAGTGAAGAATGTCATTTTGAGACAGGTCTTGGAATCAAAATTTGCTTTGGGACTTGAGAGAAGATTAATTTACACAATGTACACAGGTATCTAATGATACAGACAAAACCTGGCTCGTGAAAGGCTTTCAAGTCTAATCCAAGATTCCTTATGGAAGGTTCTAGCAAAGCCAATTTCAAAAGAAAGAATAGCCAAGATGGCTAATAATTTTTCCTACTGCACTTCATGCAAATAATCAGATCCAGTATACTGAAAGTACAGTTTATTTTAGCAATTAAATTGATTCTGCTATAATTTGATTTTAGTAAAATGAGAAATTAGAGAAAGAAAATATGATTCAAAAAGTAAAAATCTGTGGCCTACCTGTATTAGATTCTAGCATTGTCTGCAATGCCACCTCATAGAATAAGACATAGCTGTTTAACTAAACTGATCTGTTAATAGGACTCAGAGACTGGCCAAAGAATGTAGAATTATCTACAGTAGTCAGATTTGCTCTAATTTGTTTTTTCTTTCTGCTTCTTAGTCCTAAGATAACAGATTAGTTTTTAATATCTAAAATCTTTTCATTTCAAAGTAGGCACTGAAAAAAAACAATGTTAAAAATATTTACCCCAAAGTATATGTCTCTGACATATTTGGGGATGACTGCCCCAAAAGTAACATTACAAAAGTTTGCTGAGAATACTTGTCCCAATGTCCGGACTACATGCCAAAAGAAATGAGATTAGAGATTTGTCTCTGACTCTAAGACAGATAGGAAAGAAAGTGCAAAAGCCTGAGGCTCAACAAAACTCACCTGTTGGCTACACTGGAGGGAATCTGTGCAGTATTAACACCATCTGCTGTGTCTACACGGATACCTCAGGAGAAATTGGAACCTGAATAAAAATTTTCCAGTGAATGGTGTGGCTGTAACATTACCTCACAGTAGCCCCACACCCAACTGATTTTCAGGAATATTTACTTGATTTCCCAGAACTTCAGATCAGTTCTGTAGAAACTCTTAAAAGTAAGTATCATCTTAATAACCATGCTAAGAATATATAATAAGAATACTAATGTTATCATCATGCAAACCTTAGTCTCGAAACCCAGAATTTATGAATTTTGGGGGGGTGACTGCTACATGATTTCATTCTCTTACCCTGGACAGCCCTGACTTCATACCTGTCAGTGCAAAGAAACCAGACTGAGCTTCTCTTTTACTGCTTTACCCTGGAGTAGTTTTAAAGGTATGTCTTCCAAATCCTGCATTTCAGCAATGGACCCACCCAGACCAAGGAACATACTTAGCTGGCCATGGACCCTCTACCCAAGATGGTTGCCCAACTTTTCCAAGGCCTCCAGCAGATGACCTTTGATATCTATCATGGCAAGCCCAGCCCCCTCCTGAGCTTTGCTATATCACACTCTGAATTGCTTAAGAAAAGGGCTCTTCCCCTTTTTCCTGAAATCTATATACATTCAAGCCAGCAAACAGGTTATCTTCAGAACTTGGAGGGGAAGACCTGATGAATTCAAGGGAAAGAAGTCGGCATCTGGGACATCCGTTTTGCACCCCCTACAGCAGTCAAGTTGTCTGCATTACACCATTCTCACGTCTAGCCGTACCCCCTGAGAAAAGCCAGTGAACTCAAGCTGGACCAGTGGACTGCAGAGCTGTGAGGAGACGAGGGTTAAAAGTTTCAGTTGTTGGGATGGAAAGTATATTATTCTCAGACATCTGTTTGTTATTGTATTTAACGTTGTTGTCTTTTATTAATTGTACTAAATATTGTTCTAAGTATAACTTTTAAACCTATGCCTTGTCCGAATAAGTTCAATTCCAGGACAAGAACAGTAAATCATAGTCATAATTTCCATCTAAAATCTATTTCATAGATATGAAATGTAGTCATATGAGTGGGAATGAAAGCACACATAGTGAGAATAAGATGGAGCCTGTCAGGCTAGGGCAGATGTGACAGAGCTGGTCTGGTCTGTTTGGGTCTTGCATGACCTATACCCCCTGTTCCCCATTCTTATTGTTTTAAATTTAGCTCCTACCTTAGGTAGTTTAGATGAATTGATTTAGGAGACTAACTTTCAAATTAAAATGTCATTTGGAGTCAAAATAAAAAAAAAAAGGTTACCTGCCTCCCCCTACCTATGCAGAGAATCATTTCACTTGGATGTTTTCATTTTATGGTTTATGATTCTGTAAATATTTTATATATAGTCTAATTACTTCTACTTAGTTATAATCTGAAGTTAAGGAATAATAAAAAGGTGACATTTCTATTATAATATGTATGTGGGGAGGTAATAGATATCATATGTTTAATATTCATCTTTATTGAAATTATCCTGAATAGGCACATGAAGTAGTCTGGGTCAGAGACAGGTTTCTTATTAAAACCTCACAGTGAAAAGTGTAACCATGAGTGAGTCTTCTTGCCTTCGTCCTTACCCCTGGGGTGATGACAGTCAGGTCAGTTGTTCCCCCCAGCATTGCATAGGAGAGTGTCTGGGAAAAATGATTTTCCCTTGCTTTATTTATTTTTATTTTTTCCCTTGCTTTAAAGAAGGCAGCTGTTTTCTTTCTCTCCTGAGAGGGTCTCCTAACAAATACACTGGGCCTGCGTCTCATTTCCCTCAACTTTTAAATGTAAATAGAGTCTCTGGGGGAGCCAGACTGTCCCTTCACAGCATAGAGATGTTTCTCAGATCCAAAACATCAGTTCTCCTTGAAATGTAAATACAGTGGTCCACAGGTATCCCTGGGGGAGTAGCTGAAGTTCTCCCTGGAAGACTGAAACCCAAGTATGCCCAGGTCAGTTATACACATCCTTTTGTACACCTTAAATTACCAGGTTGCTTATAATATATGGTAAATGCTATGTAAATAGTTGTTATACTGTATTGCTTAGGGAATGAGACAAGAAAGAAGACTGTTTAGAACAGATGCAACCATCCATTTTCTTCCAAATATTTTCAACCCATGACTGGCAGAATCCAGTGATGATATTAAGGGCTGAGTGCACCCAGGTAGAGAAGGTTCTCCCCTACCTGAAACCTTGAGGTTTAACCTGGGGACTTTGGGCTATGACTATAGGTCCACTCAAAGAGAGCAGAGAAATTTTATTATCTATTGGGAGCACAGCAATTGTCTAGACAAAAGTCGACAGATTTAATCCTAATGGTATATTATATCAAGAGTCCAGGAGGTCAGGACTTTGAACAGCGGCACTGGCACTGAGAAACCCACAGAAGTTGGACTTCACTCATGCCATGACCCCTGCTGTCTGAATGACAATTCATAGCTAATTTACAGAGGGTTCTCTGTGTGTGGCTTGTGGCACACAACATTCTGCGTTTACCTGACTGGATAGCATCCAGGCAGCCTTATTCTGCAGGGGGCCCATTCAGTTATAAATGGTTTGAACTAAAGACCTTGCAAGTGAACACAGACCAATTTTAATTAAAAAATAACTGCTTTCTGGCAATAGCCTCTTTCACCATCTTTATCTTATTTTAAATTATTTTTATTAAATCATAACTTTGTACATTGATGCGTTTATGGGGTTCAGGGTACTGTTCAATATAAAATGTGAAATGCTTACATTGAACTAAGTAACACATCCATCACAATTATACTCATTTCTTAATAGTTTTGAAATGTACCATTCCATCATGCACATTGGTGAGGGAGCAGTCAGAATGTACACCACATTCATCATTTATGAGAAGTTTGTCATCTTACATGGGAAAAAAATCATATTTCCTCAGAACAGTCATAACAGTAACATCGAAGATAACTGGTCACAGATCCTTGCAACAGATATAATTGCAATAAAGTTAGAAATAGTGAAAGAATTACCAGCATGTGATATGAATACACAAAGTAAGCAAATGCTGGTGGAAAAAATGGTGTTAATAGACTGGCTTGGCATCGGGTTGCCACCAACTTTCAACTTAGAAAAAAAGAAAAAAACCCACAAAGTCCAATAAAATGAAGTATCTGTCTCTGAATTCTACAACAAGCAACCCATTTAACTAAGTTACCTTGATTGTTATCTTGGTATTAATAGTCAAACTTCACACAAAACTACTTGGTCATATATTTGCTCTTAGGGGTTAAAACTAACTCATTCATCATGCTCCAGTTTGCATTTAGTCCCTAGGGAACATATGGAATTGAATTTTGTTTAATGAGATTTCATTCCAAGTCACTATTTGCCATTTGAAAACTCTATGAGGAGTTTCTACTGGAATAGAGTTCATATTTTCCAAAAAGGACATTTTTTTACTTTGTTAAAACCAAGTAAATGATGTTTTCCATTTATCAGTAATATCACTTTCCTTCCTACCTTCAGGCTTGTTTCTGGTGCTCCCATAATGAGAATTCTACTTCTAATAACATGTATTAATAAGTCTGGTTGCTCAGAGGTGGCCTTTTCCGATTTTTCCAATTGCTGGTTCTGATGGTTACAAATTGTCAACATCAATGATTTGAAAGGAGCAAAATAAAAAACAACACCCTCTCATGCACTTCTGAATATATGTTGTTCAAAATTTGCATTTAGGTTTTCAATAAAGTAATACCAATGCTTCATTTTTCTCTAAATTCCTTAGCATGTACTATACATACATGAATAACTGCACATAAAACTCAAAATATTCATCAAAACAAAATAATGAATGTTTTAAGAATGTGGCCCTAGCACTACAATCTTTGAAAAATGAAACTGCTTTAAAAAGAAAATTATTAACATAACCTACAAGATAACAAAAATTAATATTGGCCAGGCGCAGTGGCTCAAGCCTGTAATCCTAGCAGTTTGGGAGGCTGAGGCAGGTGGATTGCTTGACCTCACTGGTTCAAGACCAGCCTGAGAAAAAGTAAGACCCTGTCTCTACTAAAAATAGAAAAAGTGAGGCAAAAGAATAACTTGAGCCCAAGAGTTTGAGGATGCTGTTAGCTATGATGGCAAAACATTCTACCTAGGGCAACAGCTTAAGACTCTGTCTCAACAATGTGTCAAATGGTCTATGAAGCTAGTGTATGATGCCCCATGATCATATTAATGTATGCAGCTATGATTCAATAAAAAATAAAAATAAATTTAAAAAAAAAACAACAAAAAGAAAAGATAAATCAATGTCACCAAAATTAGAAAACATCTTTTGTATGTATCATCCTATTGAAGTATTTATAAAAAGCTGCCTTAACTATACATATGATTTGCTGCTTCTTTTATAGGTGAACATATCAAAAGGTACTTCTAAAGGGGAAAACATAGTGCATGTGCTTTATAGAGAGAATATGTCCTTTTTCTGGTTGCTGTATTAAGTGATATTTTTATTGATTCCTTAATAATGTACATTTTTTGAAGAATAAAACTAGAAATTTCATCCTGGCTTTTAAGGAATGAACCAATTTAACCTTTACGTGTATGAAGGGCCTATGATAATAGTTTAGCCCACATAGGACACCTTGCCTTAGAAAGTATCACTATCATTTATAATCAAAAAAATTCATAATTCAAAGGATTACAAAAATAAAGAAATAGTTAGTGAATCCAAGATTTTTAGTGATAAAAGCCCACTAGGAGTATGTTAGCAGATACTTGAAACAGAATCACACATGCAATAATCATGCTTTTCTGTTGTTTCTTCTCCAAGAGGGAATATTATGTAAGTGAGGAAAAATGCAGACTGTTAGGAATTACTGTATTCTGTGCCATCACATGTGGCACAAACTGGCCAGCCTCTGCTGATGAGGGGTATGATAATTTTCAAGAACCATGAAAGCAAGTTGAATAAAGAAACTAGGCAACTCTGAGGACCAAAAGAGAAATGCAGAGATAACTATAATTATAAAGCAATGATGATAAATAACATGTATGTTTAAGCATAATAACAGTTTCGGAATATAACATGAACTGTGAAGTTAATGTATAAACAAGCAAATTGATACAATTATGATTGAGGTTGATGTACTAATCAACAATTTTCTCTATTTATGTTAACCTTTAACAGTGGAATTAATTTCATTGACACTTAAACAAGGAAACATCAGCTGTTTGAATAAACATTTTAAATTTGCATTTTCAAGATCATAATGTTACCAGAATTTCTTTCTTCAGTAGGTCCTTGGTCTCTAGGATTTGAAAAATGAATCCATGGGCCACATATCAGTGGTAAGATAGGATTTATTAAATAGAAAGGAATACAGAAAGAGTGAAAAGCACCAGAGGTTCTGGAAGAGGGAAAGACCTAAATGGGGAGTCTCCACGTGGGTCTGTTTCTAGGGGTATAAGGTCTTGAGAATTACATTTGACCAGGACTTGGTAGATGGAAATACTTTTTCAATGTTAATGAGCGTCATTGACAAATTCACAAATGAATGAACGTAGACAATCCAGTTCGGGGCAAAAGATCAGGGCCTTCTTCATGAAATCGCCCAGGCCTAAGAAAACTGGGGTCCCCTGTACAGCCTTGAATGGGGGGAACTCTGTATCAATGAGAAGTATTAATTAATCTTTTGCCAAAAAAAATTATCTACCATTTGAATCTTCTTTGCCCATACTTTCCTGTTTTGAAATTTCACATTAAAATTATAGAGACCATTTACTTATTTCTGAGAGATCTCAAACACCAATAGTTTAAATATTTAAATAATCTAAACTACTTATTCAGAAAAGAAAGTTAAATTCAAACCAGAAAACCTAACCTTCAAATATGTTCTGATTGCTGATCAGTTGAAATCACACTATAATTTAAATCACTTTTACCATCATCTGGGTTGCTTTACTTTACATTCCTGTCTTCAGTTTTCTCAGCCATAGCAACTGAGAACAATACATGTGATTTATCAAAAAGCCTAGAAGGGGGGTGGGGGAGTGGAGACAAGATGGCTGACTAAAGTCAGCTTTCCACAGAGGCTCCCATTCAGAAGAAGAGTTAAAGGACAGAAATTTAGCAAGTAACCTGGTGGATTAGAGCTGCACTAAGAGAGAAGGTTGAAGAATGCACATCAACCCCGCTGAGGCAAGCTGCGACCCCATAGATACAAACAAAAGGTACAAATTCCATCACCAAGTGGATAAGAGTCCCCTGCCCCATGAGAATGGCTTCAGAGTGCCCCACAAACAAATGAGCAGAGTTCAAAGGTCCTCCCACATCACTCCACAAGATAGACCCTCTAAAAACTGGACCTACATCCCCTACTAAGGTGCCACAGCATTCTCCTACCAGGCATAAAACTGTATAAAACTGTATATATTCTCTACCTGCAACTCTGAGCTCTCAGAACTCCCCTCCACTCTCACTCTGAGGTCTGGAGGCCTATCCCCCAGGAGTTCAGATTCTTGGGTGATTTCTCGAGGGGTGTGGATAGTGCCTAAACTGCAGCTGGTCAGTGCTGACTTGTGGCAGGGGAGTGAGGAGAGGATGGTCGGCTGAGAGGGAACCATGCCAGAACAGCAGTGCCCCTAGGTGCAGAGCAGCAGCCATCTTTTGCCAATAATAGGGCTCACTCCTGGATATTCCGAAACCACACCCCCATGGGCAACCAGAGGAGGCTGGGCATCTACTCCGGTGGCAACCACCACGAAACAGATCTGAGATGGAAACACAGGCCCCGTGAGTAAAGGGTTTGCCCGAGGCAGTACCAGCCTGGGTGGAGCGCGGGGACTAGAAATGCACTCACAGAGCCTGGAAGTTCCCATGACAGGGCTGATCCAGAGGACCACTTTACTGAGCCTAAGATGCACCCAGACCTCAGGGGATTGTCAGCCTATAGACAAAGGAATATAGGTGGCTAGAACTGACAGCTAACCGAATACAAACCTGCAGGAACAAAGACAGGGCCTGAAGCACACGCTCTAGGAACTCAAAACAGCTTCTCTTCTGCAGGGGTATATAGCATGGACAGAAACAAATTCCTGCAAAGTTGTTCTGTTCTGTTCTGTCAGTAACATCAATCAGGAGTGGGGCTGGAACTGAGTGAACAGCCCCCAGCCTCCATCAAGGATCCAAGATTGTCAGGACTCACCTCCCCCTGCTAGATAGAGGCATAGCACAGTGACCTGGCTGAACAGAAATAGATTTCCTTGTGATTCAGGCAGGTGCAAACACCTGGAGTATCTGTTCACTACAGGAAGTTGGGTCACAGCCCTGCAGGGCTATCAGTGACTAGGTGTGACAGAGGTTCAAGGTGGGGAAGGAGGCATCAACCTTCCCAGACTGATCAATTTGCTGGGTGAGACCTCCTGACTCCACGGAGCACTGAAGCAAGCCATATCTGAGTAGTCACCAGGCCCCTGCGATCCAGATGCCAGAGACCTTTTAAACTCTCCCAACTGGGACAGGTGCTGACTGAGACAATTGATTTGGACTTTTTGAACTGAGCCAATCACCTAAAGACTATTCAGGTGGTGCCCTGCATGTGTGGTTGTAGGAAGGTTTGATTTTCCTTTTAGAATTCTTGCCTGTGGGGGATGGGGTGACTTAATTGCTGCTATTTCTCCACAGCTGAGATTTCAACCCAGAGTAACTGTTTCACTAGGGTCAAATGGAGACCAGCTGAAAACAAGAAAGAACCACTTAGCCCGACCACACCAAACAGGTCCCCAGTTTCTCAGGTCATAACACTGTATGGGTCCTTGACAAAGCTCCAGGGGAAAAATCAAATGGTGTAAAACAATGATGGGATGGAATCAGTGGAAAAACTCTGATGACATGAATAACCAGAATAGATCAACCCACCTAAAGAAAGATATGGCAGACATAACTGAAGATCCCATTCATAAAAAGCTGGCCGAGATGCCAGAAATCAAATTCAGGATTTGGATTGCAAACAAGATTAATAGAATGGAGGAAAATTTGGAATTAGAAATTCGAGGAGCAATTCAAAAGTCAGAATTAGAAATTTGAGGAGAAATTCAAAAGTTGTCTCAAGAATTTAATGAATTTAAAGACAAAACCACCAAAGATTTAGACGCACTGAAGAAAGAATTTGCAGCCCTCAAAGATCTGAAAAATACAGTAGAAGCCCTCAGTAACAGAGTGGACCAAGCAGAAGACAGGATTTCTGACATTGAAGACAAAGCCTTTGAACGCTCCCAAACTCTCAAAGAGGAAGAGAAATGGAAAGCAAAAATGGATCATTCTCTCAGAGAGCTCTGGGATAATTCAAAGAAGGCTAATACCTGCTACATTGGAATTCCTGAAAGTGATGAAGTGGCCTTGCAAGGCACAGAGGCCCTTCTCCATAAAATTATGAAAGAGAATTTTCTAGACATACCAAGAGATTCTAAAATTCAGATGGCAGAAAGTTTCAGAACCTGAGCATGACTCAATCCCAATAAGACATCCCCCAGGTATATCATAATTAACTTCACTAAAGTTAATATGAAGGAGAAAATTCTGAAAGCAGCCAGACTTAAGAAATCCATTACCTACAAAGGGAAGAATATTACAATGACTGCAGATCTCTCTGCTAAAACTTTACAAGCCAGAAGACAGTGGTCATCGACTTTTAACCTCCTAAAGCAAAATAACTTTTAACCCTGGATCCTGTATCCAGCTAAACTGAGTTTCATTTATGATGGAGAAATTAAATACTTTAATGACATTCATATGTTGAAGAAATTTGCCATAACCAAACCAGCTCTTCAGGATATTCTCAGACCTATCCTCCATAATG
>CAUYPK010020031.1:0-13451 GCA_963574355.1 Loris lydekkerianus
CTCTTCAAGGGGAAATCCCTCCAACACCTTAACCTACATGTCCATCAACAAATGTTGATATAGTTGTGGTCCTTCACAGATACAGATGCTGTGCCAAATACATTTGGTTCTCCCCTTGGTCCCACATGCCCATCTCGGTTCTCTTATTTTCTTTATTATCACACCTACAGGAAGAATGAAACAAACAATAATATCTTAGACATAAAAAGTCATATATTTTTAGCCCTGATTCTTCCTCCTTTTCATAGCATATGAAGGAAGAAATATACTTTGTAGACTTGTGCAGATTCTTCAGGAACAAGCAGACTGTTCCTCTCATCCCTTATGGGATAAGTGAAAATCTGCTCAGGTATTCTATTTTTTACCTTATTTTCTGCCTTTGATTCAATAAGAGCTAAGTATGAATTACAAGTGTAAAACCAAAGTCTTTTCAATAAAAATGTTAAAAGTAAAGATTCCGTCTGCCACCTGCTAAGTTTTTAAGCTGTTAGAGCATCAGCTAGGGTGAACATAAGATCTCTTGTACTTAATCCCCTTTGCTTGTTCAAACATGTGGGGACAAATCACTGAATTGATAATTGTGCCCTGAAAACTGGACTGGAATATTGGCTTGGAATGTCCAGCCACATTCAAGTGTTACTTTTAGAATGAAGGGGATGAACAGATGGTCTTCCTTCAGTTAGCGGCTGCTTCTATCCTGCTCACGCTGGCTATCTCCCAAACATTATCCACCATCTTCACGATTTTCATCGAAGCTCTGTAGCACGTGAATTGCTCATCACTGAGTACGTGCCTTTAAATCAGGGGTTCTCAACCTTCCTAATGCCACCAGGTATTTTCATTGTTATAAAGAGGTCGTGACCCACAAGTTGAGAACCACTGCTTTAAATTAACTCTCTTTTTAAAACTTAAGTATCCAAGTTACTCTATCCCAAGCAATATCTCTGAAATCATAGTTCTTGAGTGTTACGTTTTTCTAATACACGTGAAAGCAATAACACAGCTTATGCTCTTCTCTTAACAAAATTATAGAGAGGGGGAAAAGATTTGTGGTTCCAAGGTATTGGAAGGGGAAAAAGAGAGGGGGTGACTGTGGCTATAAAGGGCAGTAGCAGAGAGCTTTGTGTAGCACTGTTCTCAAGCCTACACGTGATACACCGACTAAATATACCAACTAAATGCACACACACACACAATCACACACACAGTCTGTAACGACAGTGAAATCTGAGCACAATGTTGTCAGTTTCCTAGTTGTGATATTGATGTGCAGATGTTACCACCAGAGCAACTGGGTAAAGGGCATACAGGATGTCACTGCTATTCATTCATTCATTCATCTGCATGTGAATCTATAATTATACAAAAATATGAAGTTGAAGAGAGAAAAATCTGTCTATGTAAGGACATTACAGACAGAGGAAATCACATGCGTAAAAACTGGGCCAAGAGATCATCTGGTGTATTTAAGGAATTAAGGGAACCTTTTTGAGCACAGCGGGAAATTAACAGAGCAGGTGAGGGGGTGTAAGGATCCAGGACTCGGGTGTACACGATTCCCCAAACTAATTAGAAGTGTGTCCTTGTCACGTCCACTGTAGCTTAGGAGCCCAGTGCTGAAGCTCAGAGTCCCTCAAAGCACCCACCCTCCACAAGCAGGTAGGCTGCCCGGACCTTGCTAAGACAGGGCTTAGCCCACTGTTAAGAAAACACTTTTTATTCTTCCATGTTCTTTTCAACAATGAGACTAAAAAAAGAAAAAAAGAAAATGAAAAACAACAACAAAAAATCAGTAGTTAAGGGTGGCACCTGTGGCTCAAAGGAGTTAAAAACAAGTTCTCATCTCAGTAGTATACAGTATTCATCATGTATAACCTGTGGCCTCTTCCTTCGGGTCTAAGGTCTCAGTTTCCCCCTTTTGTCATACCTAGGGGCTTGACAAACCCTAAGTTTCCCGCCAGATCCTGTGCTCTGCGGTTTCTCTACCTATCTTGCTGTGCACTCAATGTGCCATAGACTAGAGCTGAACCAACAGGAGGTATTAGAACATAATTAATAAAAAAAAAAAAAGAAATTATCTTGCAATGTTTTCTTACACTTACTAATGGATGCTGTGGAATGCATCAATTCCTATAGCAGTAGCACTGAAAGTATTTTTTTTTTTTTTTTTTACAAAACAAAAATTTAAGTAGCCCTGAAATGCCTCTGTGGTTATTGTGCCATCAAGGACACAGAATATAGGCCATTTCCCCTCAACTCTTTGAAAACACAAAAGTAAGTTATGTGTTGGATTATTGCAAGAAAAAGCACTATATTATCAGGAAAAAAACAGAATTGGGTTGAAGAGATCTGCATCGGATTCCTGGCACTGTCAGTCACTAGCCCTGAGAATCTGGATAAATCTGGATAATGTACTTTATTACTTGGGATTAATAATACTCCAAATACTGAGTTTCTTATCTGTAAAATGGGCATATTCATACTTGTACAGCTGACTCATGGTGAAGCTGCATTGTTGCCTGGGAAACCAAACCCCAGCAGTGCGTATACTCATCAGAAGTCTGCATACCCCTCACTCTACAGACCCACAGAGCATGAAGGTCTCAGGAATTATTCAGAGAAAAAATTGATACATCAATTCCTTCACTAGTCATCTGAGAATCCCCATAAGATCTGATATAATGCTTTTATAACATAGACAACTAATTTTGAAATACTGTATAAATATGCTATGCATTTTTAATATTTTTGTAATTTTATAATAGGTAATTTCTCTCAATATCTATTTAGAGTAATGGTAAAGCAATTTACAGATTTTGTTTTTATAAAAATGAAAAGAACCTTAAAATTATTCATCAGATTTTCCCCAAGAATTCCAGAGAAAAACATAAGAATAAACAAAAGACCCAACATACAGGAGGGTTATAGTTAATAAAATGTATTAATATTATTGTGTGTACTATGGTATAATGCTATATAGCAGAGGAAGAGAGTGTTATTTTTGCTAAGTGAGAAAATTAAATGTTCTTGCCACAAGGTGAAAACTAACACATAATTATAAGATGCACATATATGAGGGCTGACAATTAAGTTTGTGAACTTGCCACTATGTGCTTACCTTGGCAGCACCGTACAAATAGCTTGGTAAGGTCTGATAAGCTCGGTATTTCAGTGTCTCACAGCTGTGTTCTGTCAACGTGTGGCAGTGTCTTGATGAGTGGTGTTTGTTAGTGTTATTGTGTGTTTTTTGTGCCATAGTGAGGATGTTGGAACTTGAATCAGAGCAAAAAACAAACATGAAATTTCTTCTTAAACTTGACAAGGCAAGAATGGAAGTGAAATCAGGGGCATGTTAGTCCAAGTTCGTGGGGATAATGTCATAAAGAACATGGCAGTGTACACATGAATTAAACGGTTTTCTGACGGGAGAGAAAAGCGTCACTGATGAAGAGAGGTCAGGGCAGGGTGGTGCCTGTGGGAAAAAGGCGCCGGGGGGTCGCCCTGTATGCGGGTGGTGGGGGGTTAAAACCCCGCCCCAGCCAAAAACTGCAAAAAAAAAAAAAAAAAAAAAGTCAGGGCAGCCAGTAAGAAGCAGAACTGACAGAGCACTGCAAAAACCCATCAGACTGTGAGAAGCAGAGTAAGCAAACTATTGAGAAACAGGAACATCTGAACTGAAAATCTTGGCATGAGAAAGGTGTGCGCAAAAATGGTCCTGAAGAAGCACATCAATGAGCAAAAGCAAAGAGCTCACAGAGCGCGGTCTGGGTGAGTTTTTAGCCAGTAAACAAATACCTGCATTGGAACACCCTCCCTGCTCACCCCTGATCTGGCCCCTAATGACTTTCTCCTTTACTTGAAGATAAAATATTGAAAAGAAGACATTCAGGACATCAAAGGTAATACAATAACAGCTCTGATGGCCATTCCACAAAAAAAGCTCCAGAATTGCTTTAAAGGGTGGACGAGGCACTGGTATCAGTGCAGAGCTTCTTCCTAAGGCAAGTACTTCAAAGGTGATCACAGGGATGTTCAAGCAATGAGCTTGGTAACATTTGTTCTAGGATGAGTGACGAACTTGATTGTCAGATCTTGTATAAGTAAATGGTGACTATAGTGAGATGATGGATATGTTAATTTGTTTACTACATATATTTATCTTATAACATATAGTAAAATGGTTAAAATGTTACTATTTTATAATGGTAACATAGGAACTATTTTGTGGAATGCCTTTAATATAATCAATAAAATTTATTTTTAAAATATCAGGTAGTATTACTTTTACTCTTTCAAAACAAATACTAAAAAATCAAGTTCATTGATATGAAAACACCAATTTTGTAATGTGGGTTACTCTTACTGGAGTTAGATAGCATCTCAAAGTGGTTTTGATTTGCATTTCTCTGATGATTAAAGATGACAAGCATTTTTTCATCTGTCTGTAGGCCATGTGCCTATCTTCTTCAGAGAAGCTTCTGTTAAGGTCTCTTGTACACAGTGAAATGGGATCACTTGCTCTTTTCTTATTAATAAATTTAAGTTCTCTGTGGATTCTGGTTATCAGACCTTCGTTGGAAACAAGGAAAAAGTATCCAGTGTACTCAGTACTTCTATGAAACCAAATTATATTTACTCACACTTTCTTATGAAACATAGAACACAACTATAGCCCAGGATGAAGGAGAGAAATGGAGTGGGAAGGGAGGGGAGGGGGGAGGTTTGATGGAAGGTAAAAGGCGGGACCACACCTATGGAGCATATTGCAAGGGTACAAGTCAAATCTATCAAATGTACAACATAAATGTCTTAACACAATAATCAAGTAAATGAGGTGAAAGCTTTGTTGATTGGTTTGATGTGACCACGTCAGATTGTATAAAAAAAAAAAAAACCACATTGTACCCCACATGTGCATAAATGTATTCATGATCTATGTGTATATGACTTTATAAAAAAAAAAAAAGAAAATACCAATTTTCTCCAATTCCCATTTCACCATCAACATTTCTAATTAAAAGTGAGAAGAAAATATTTTCTGATGTTTTCAGACTATCAAGTTTAATAGCCTCAATTTTATATTTTAGGATAAATATTTACAACACAAATTTTTTTCCTACATAATGTCTGATTTTTCACATAAAAAATTTCCACCAGGCTTGACGCTCATAGCTCAGTGGGTAGGGCACCAGCCACATACACTAAGGCTGGTGGGTTCAAGCCCAGCCTGGGTCTGCTAAACAACAATGACAACTGCGACCAAAAGATAGCTGGGCATTGTTGTGAGTTCCTATAGTCCCAGCTACTCGGAAGGCTGAGGCAAGAGAATCTCTTCAGCCCAAGAGTTTGTGAGCTGTGATGCCATGACATTCTATTGAGGGCAACAAAGTGAGACTCTGTTTCAAAAAAAATTTTTTTCTACCAAAATCTTTGAAAATTTACTTAAATGACACAGAATGAAGTTTCTGTAATATGAGACATTGTGGAGTGATGGAATAAACATGGGTTTTGAGGTCAAAAATAGTTGGGGTCTAACCTCAACTTTCCCACTTTCTTGTTCTTTGAATTTCAATTTCAATTTCCCATCTGTAGAGTCACCATGAGAGTGAAAGGAGTGATGTTAAATGCAATGATATACGTAAACACCCAGGAGTCAAGTGCAAGGTGCGTAATGTCAGCTATTAAGCAGCCATGAGTTATAATCAAGAGTCTGGACTTCAAAATTTGGGAAAGCTTTATTTAGACGCAATATTTACCTAGAAACCACTTTCAGAAAAGTTAGTTTAGCCTTCAAACCTTCTGCTTGCTTTGTTGTAAAACAGAAGGGTGGTATTTGCAGAGTTTTCAAGACCATTCAGTAAGGATAGCACATCTCCTATAAGTCTTGCACATAATCATGAGCAACATTTAATCATTTAATGAAACTTAGTAACACAATTTGATAGTGGTGTTCCAATCTTCTTGATTGACAAAATGGGAAAATATTAGACAAATAAAATTGTGAATAATTAATGGAGGAAGGGAGCATTAATGTCTTATTTATGTTGCATATGACAATACTAAAGTTTGGTCTATCATTAGGCAATCTAAAATAATAATAATGATAATAAATACAAATCATGGGACCCCCGTTCTCCTTCTGACACACAGAAGTGTTCTTTATGTTGGAGGACATGGGGGGAAGGTATTAGACCACAGTGGGCCTTTCACAAACAGTGACTTACAGTAATATGTCAAAGTGTGTCTGATAAGGAACTCCTAGAACCCGTTCACCTTGTGAGTATCTTGAATAATTAAATGTTGGCAAAGGATGTTTATATTTTTCACTCTCCTATCTCTAAAGCAGGGATTTTCAACCTTTTTTTTTTTTTTTTTTTTAAATCTCACAACACACTTGAACCTATAGCTAAACTTCTGTGGCACACTTAAATTATGTTGATTTTAAAAAAAAAAGTATAAGAAACAATATATTTACTGTGCTTTGAACTTCTTTCAAAAATAATTTAATTAAGGACCTTTAAAAATTTTTGCTGCACCGCTAAGATCTTGTCACAGCATACCAGTTGAAAATCACTACTGTGTAGCATCTTTCACAAATTAGTTTCCTCTTGGTGTCTATGTGATGTCAAAGCCACACACACAAAATCAAAAATACTTAGGCAAACTGGCTGCTCAACACTCTTCTCACAAATCTGCCAAATCTGTTTGGTGCATTTCTTTCACATTAAAAAACAAACAGTTTAGGGTGGTGCCTGTGGCTCAACGGAGTAGGGCGCCAGCCCCATATGCTGGAGGTAGTGGGTTCACACCCAGCCCCAGCCAAAAACTGCAAAAAAAAAATAGTTTAGAAAAACCAGTGCTGTGTGTAGAGACAACCCTCCTAAGTGTTCCCACAGATTTTTGACCATCTGAATTCCCCCTTACACTCAGTGGACTCAGGGCTATTCTGCAGGGCATTTACACACTGAGCTCTGGTCCCCCTTACAGAGAGTCAAAGAGGAAAAGTATCTGACTGTTTTGCTAGAGCTTAAAAGTTTAAATATTCAACACCACCTTAGTTAAGGAGGAATTCACCTTCTAGAAAGTCAAGACTGGAAAGAATCTTGCCTATTATCTTCAAGATTTTAAACAAGAAAAATGAGGTTCTGAGATCTAAATCCTGACCTGAAGACCCCAGCAGGTGATAAATCCGGGACAGAACCGAGGTGCCCCAGCATTTAGGCTGTCACTTTCCCCACTAAACCACATACAAGAGCTGCATATGAAACAAGGTATTTGATAAATTTTGAGCAGACGGGTAATCACAATGGTAATAAAAATAGGAACAGGTTCTGGTAGTAAAACCTTATATATTTTTTAACACGTGCCAGGCACTGGGTGATAAATATACTCCAAATGAATTATTTCCCTTTATTCACAGACAGACCACCGTGATCAGCATTGTTGCTACCACTCTTTTGAGATGAACGGAAGGATTAAGAGAGTTTTAAGGAACTTGCTCAAGGTCACAGAATTAATATGAGGCAGAGCCAAATTTTAATTCATTCCTGACTCCAGGGTGTGACTCTAAGCCACTTCCTAATGCATAATAATACTACCAGCGTTGTATTATTAAATAAAGTAGCATAGTAAGTATAATTCTCTGTCCTCACATACACCTGAAACTACGAACATCAGAACATCATCTGCGTGATCATCTGCGTGATATGAGTAAAAATATAGGTGCTACTGTATCTTACCACTGGTAAAAAAAAAAAAAAATCAATGAGCTTCTGGAAATTTGGTTAGCACACCAATCATCACCAATCTTGGAAATTGCAGCTTTGAGGATGAATGTTATCTTTGCACTAAAAAAAGATGGCATTCATTTAAATAAAGTAGAGAGTTCTTGCTCTATAATATCCCAATTCCACGAGAGTCACCTGTCATTAACTCAGCACGTAAGTCTTTCATTCAGGCTGAATAATGTCCTGGGAAAGGCAGCCAGACTGCTTAAACATTCATACCTATATTGAGTAGGAATTAATTTTTTCAACCACTGAACACTCATTCCTTATAGACAGAAAAGGTAAGAAATGAGTAAAATATGTATTGAAAAAGGAGCTACTTCCCCAGGACTGTTCAAAATAGGTGGAAAGCACTATAGTAATTTCCTTGCAATTGCACAGTAACTTTGCTTATTAAATTTTGAAGAGGTTATCAATTTGGAATATAACCTAAAGAGTTTATGTTTCATAATTTTACTTTATTGCTGAAATATTTATGCAAATATTCAGTGTAGGAAGATGCTGCTAGATGGAAATGCAATAGTGGTGGAATTCATCCTGGCATTTCCGACAGAATATATAATATCGAGTCACTTTATGCTAATGTTTTGCAATGGAATACGTATTTTACAGCTACTTTGAAATGCAAATTTAAAAGATCTAAACACTTTAGAAACCATGCCAATCCAAAGTAAACTAATCTAAAAAGTAGGAGTTAGGTGGATAAATTACACTAGTGTCATATCAATTGCATTTTGGTAAAAGTGACGAGCCATGCCTATGGATATTTGTGTAAATACACTTTAATATTCAGAAGTAACACTGGGTTTCAGTAAGATTAACATAGCAACCTCCAGGTTTATCTGGCATCTGTCAAATGTCTGACTTTTAATGTTACTGAACTTTCTTTGTATCTCCACCCTAATTTTTATTATTAATAAATTCTCTGATATAGGATACACGATATCTTTGCTTCATCCAAAAGTGAATGAAAGATTTGAGGTGTGTGTCCCTAGTGAGTTTGAGTTATGAGGGAATTAAAGTTCTGTCATCACTAAAGATCATCAAGACCAAAATTTGTTAAGTTTTTATAATTTGTCAAATCAGTTTTATACCTCTACATTACCATAAATTGTAAGAATCAATACTAAATTCTAACCCTGTCATTTATTAAGCTTCTGGTCAGAAACTCAGTAGTAAAGTAGCAAAACATTCTTCAAAAGACACTAGAAAGAACAATCTTCTCATTGAATCCAGCAAACAATTTTCTCTTTTCGAATTGGGATATATTTTATACGGGGATTCTGACTAAAATGGCATCCTTTTGAAAGGTATGATTATCCTTGACAATGCCTTCAATTTATATTCTCCTTCTTAGAACAATTTTAACACCAGTCATGACTCAGGTATTGAATCTGGGTAAGTAAAAGAAATTGTGAGCTTCCTATGAATGATTAAAATGACAAACCCTAATGCTTTATTTAAAATAACTATTTTGGTTCATTAAAGGCCTTTAAAAAAACAGGCGCATTTTCTTTCTTTCTTCTTTTTTTATTGTTAAATCACAGCTGTGTACATTAGTGCAATCAAGGAGTACAATGTGCGGGTTTCATAGACAATCTGAAATATTCTCATCCAACTGTTCAACGTAGCCTTCCTGGCATTTTCTTAGTTATTGTATGTAGACATTTGTATTCTGCATTTAGTAGGTTTCACCTGTACCCATTCTAAGATGCACCGTAGGTGTGGCCCCACCCTTTACCCTCCCTCCACCCTAACCTCCCCCGCCCCCTTCCCTTTCCTTGGCCCTATCCTCATAGTCTTGTGCTATAGTTGGGTTATAACCTTCATATTTTAATGACATTCACATGTTGAAGATATTTGCCACAACTAAACCAGCTCTCTGTTTTTTGTTTTTTTTTTTAATTTCAGAATATTATGGGGTTAGTAATGTTTTCAGTAACGTGGATTGGTTTTGTAGAAGGGCAAAGATTTACATGAACTGAAGAGAAACCAGCATATAATTTTGTAATGCTTAAGTCATGGCTGTCAGTGTGCCTGCCACACAAATAGTGTCCATGGCACCCATTAGGCAGGGGTTTGCCCCTCCCTCCCACCTCCCTCCCCCCAGCTTTATTTCTACCAGGTTTTACTTCCCTCTGTGCATGAGCTCATCAGTTAGTTCCAATTTCACGGTCAATACATGTGGTGTTTTTTTCTCCCTTCTCTATATACTTCACTTAGAATTACGGTCTAGAAGAAAGTGTGAGAAAAACTCTAGATGATATTGGCCTAGGAATGGTCTCAAGTTCATCCAAATTGTTATACAAGGCATTAATTCATCCTGTTTTATGGCTGAGTAGTATTCCCCAGAATACACATACACATTAGGAGAAAATATTCAGAGTATACATCCAATCAAGGGCTGATATCCTGAATTTACCTAGAACTCAAGCAAATCAGCAAGAAAAAACAAAAACAACCCCATTAAAAAGTATGGAAAAGACATGAACAGGAGTTCCGAAGGGTGCAGAGAGAATAAAATGTTTTATGCAAATCAGTGTAACTTCTCTGGAAAAAAGTTATGGAGATTTCTCAAGGAATTAAAACTACACCTACCATTCTATCTAGCAGTCCCACCACGGGGTGTCTGCCCAAAGGAAAAGAGGTCTTTTTATCAAAGAGACACGTGTGTTTGAACGTTTGTTGCAGCCTAACTCACAACTGCAAAGATTTGGAATCAACCCAAGTGTCCAATTCATGAGTAGATTAATAAAACAGAGCATTTTCTCTGTTACTTCACTCCTCCTTAGTCTCAGAAAAGATACTGTTTCTACAAACAGAAATGAGAAACATGACAA
This sequence comes from Loris lydekkerianus, assembly GCA_963574355.1. NCBI lineage: Eukaryota > Metazoa > Chordata > Mammalia > Primates > Lorisidae > Loris > Loris lydekkerianus. The sequence goes on from CAUYPK010020031.1 coordinate 10,628, forward strand.
AATGCATTTTTTTTTTGCATATAGTGAAATATTCAAATCCAGGAAAATTATAAAACAATGTTGCTGAAATCACCATTAATAAAGTATATTACACTATTAATAATGCATACTACATTTTGACCATTAACAGTCATTAATTTAGTCATCCCTTACAACTGCTGTAGCAGACAGATATTATTAATTCTTTTCATAGGTGGGAAATTAGCTCATTTCAAAGTAGTTTACTCAGATCACCTATCAGGCACTAGTAGTGCTTGTTTCTTTTATGAAACTTAAACTTTGATAATTAAGATTTGGCTTAACTATATGTGAGAATTGTGATCTAGAAGTGTCAGTTTCTCTCTGCTCCCTCTAAGCATGAGAAAATCTTTACAACAGGGTTTTTCAGCCTTTTTATCTCACGGTACACTTGGACTCACAGTTAAAATTTAGCGGCACACTTAAATTATGTTGATCAAAAAAAAAAGTATAAAACCAAATATACTTACTGGGCTTTGAACTTCTTTTGAAAATAATTTAATTAGTGGTCTTTAAAAATTTTCATGGTACATCTAAGACCCTCTCAGGGCACCCCAGTGTGCTGCGGCACACCAGTTGAAAACCACGGCTTTAGAACCACTACCACCCTCACATGCACCTTGCTTTCTCTTCCTGCAGTCTGCAGATGTAGAACCATCCTTACTAGAGTAGAGTATTTCATATCCTACGTACAGTATTATAGTAGCACTACAGCATGCTCACTATAGTCTATCAATGTGGAGCATGAGGCATATGTATTTGTGAAGGAAGGAGATTATGAGCAATTCAGATTTAGTCACGAAGCCAGTGAAATGAGAAGCTATGGAAGAATGTTAGAGAGGGAGAATGAAATCCCCATCCTGCTTTATTGGGCCCCTGACCACCACTGTGAGTGGACCCCCGTCCAGCTGTAATTCTTGGCCCTGAGGCCGAGCACTCAAATGTCATCTTGCATTTGCAAACCTGAAACTGATATACCATAGGGTTTATTTATTAAGGAGGAGACGCACTGGTCTATTTCTTTTTTGAGAGTGCGTGCATTAAACATTTACACTACAGTCTTGTTCATGCCATTAGAATTCCCAGGTGAGCATCTGTGAGACACACCACCCACCTCCACACACCTATTTACCTCACTTAAAAGGGGTGCCTCGGAGAACTATTTGGCACAGCAAAATTACTATTCTCTACAATGCATAAGCCCCAGCTAATCCAAAATGAATCATGTGGCTCTCAACACATTTGAGGTAAATTAGGAATCGCCATCTGGCAGGGAGCGTCTCTTCCTAAAATTGCTCTCTCTCTCTCTCTTTTTTTTTTAATTAAAATGTGTTTTAATTAAAAATAGACATGTCAAGAAGCACTATATCAATTATATCACTGACAATATGGTTTCATTTTTTTCCCTAAAACATATGAACCAGAAATGGGATGTCATAGTTTCTCTCAAGAGAAATAGTAAAATATAGGACAGAGAAAGTGAGGAATGCTACTGGGAGCTGTTTCAGCTGTGGCAAAATACAACCCATCTTTCCTTGAGTGTTTCATTGCTTTAAAAAAAAATAGGAAGGGTGTTTACTCCTGTTTTGGATGCAACTTTAATGGAGGTTTTCATTCATTCCATACAATCAATGGTTTTGATTCTAAAGTGCTATCTAAAGTGATTCTAAAGTGCTATCAGCCAGCTCCTCTTGGAGACCCTGGGATGTTCAGAGAACTGTCCTCACTGCCCATGCCTGCCCATTAGCCCTTCCTTTCCTGTCCAATTATGGCTGAGAAGCACAAAGTAATAACAGTAGATTTCTTTTGTGTAGCCACAGGTGCCAACAGGGCGAACAGAGCAGGGAAGGGTGAGAGATGGAGACCCAGAAGCAGCAGGAAAGAACAGAAACCACAGTAAGAATGGATGGTAGCTTACACACAATGTGTGTGTGTGTGTGTGTGTTTAGAGAAGTTGGGGAGAGGGAGGGAGGGAGGGAGGGACAGAGAGAGAGAGAGAGACACGCTGGCAAACAACCCGAGCTTCTCTTCCATTAAGATCAGCATTTGACCCTTCCTCGCTCTGTGTTGGGGAGTCCCAGGGTAAATCGTTCTGGATGCTCAGCTTTAAATGTTTATAGGTCAAATGTTAAAAGTCACAATGAGACATATTTAGCAATAGTCCCATAGTTTTTAGCTTTGATCGGTTTTCCCTCATGCCAGAAATATTTCCTAGTAATTGGCTTTGCCTTTTAATTTGTATTTATTATGTTTCTTTACTTTATATCACTGCAAATTAACATTTTTCCTCAGTAAACTTTTCTGCTTTAGAATTGTTTTATAGTTATAGAAAAATTTTGAGGACAGTACCGGGTTCCCATATATCATCATATGCATCCTACATTAGTATGGAATGATGAAATTATAAGCATTGGATTTTATGAACCAATACAGGTACATTATTATTAGCTAAAGTCTATACAATAGAACCTCTGTATGTTGACCATTGAAGGGACTGTAGCAAACTAGTCAACATATGGAGATGGCCAACGTTAGGAACCAGACCTGCTGTACTGATATGTATGTGTGGTGCATGTCCCGTCTATGGAAATTATTAGGTTGTTTCAAACGTTTTGTCCGTTTTAATGTCATGTGTTTTTGTAGCTCCACATCTCAATAAATATTCATTCTACTGTGTCGTGGTATATACTGATTGATGGAGAATTTTGTATTCTATACATTGATGCTGTTCATTTTTTTCTACTTTTAATTTTTTTTATTCTTTTCGGCCTATTATGAATAAGCGATTTTCAGCCAATTTTTCTCT
>CAUYPK010020032.1:0-62291 GCA_963574355.1 Loris lydekkerianus
CAGCCTTAAAGAAAGATGGAGACTTTACCTCTTTTATGTTTACATGGATGAAACTGGAAAATATTCTTCTTAGTAAAGTATCTCAAGAATGGAAGAAAAAGTACCCAATGTACTCACCCCTACTATGAAACTAGTTTAGGGCTTTCACATGAAAGCTGTAACCCAGTTGCGACCTGAAAATGGGGGGAAGGGGGAGAGGGTGGGGAGGGAGGGTGGAGATGGGTAGAGGGAGGGGGACTGGTGGGATCACACCTGCGGTGCATCTTGCAAGGATATATGTGAAACTTAGTAAATGTAGAACGTAAATGTCTTGGCACAACAACTAAAAAAATGCCAGGAAGGCTAAAAAAAAATAATAATAATAAATAAATAAAATAATATTGGGTACTTTTCAGCTTTATTCATCTATATTCAAGTCACAAAAAAAATTGAACAAGCCAAGGGCTAATGATCCGCCTATATTTGATAACTTTTATCCCTTCACTTAATATTTATTGACCACTTTTATTTGATAAACAAAACACCTGCAGTTCATGTCCTCATGGAATTTATGATTTATGAAAATAAGCAGAACTGTTTGGGTATAATTGTTCAATTGATTGTGATCCCATATAATTGTATTACTATCTTTCTATTTTTCATAAATGTATTATATCAAATACTGTCACACACCTGCATTGTTCAACCTAGACACACTACGTTTACAGCATTTATCTTATCTACTAACCTAATAACTCTGTGAAGGAAGTGCAAGACATCTTTAAAAAGGCATGAAACAGTAAGTTGGAAGAATAACTGTAACTTGCCAATACATATGGATTGTATGATATGTGTATATAGCTTATTTGAGAAGAATAGCTCCAAGGGAAGCCAGAACTGTCTCTCTGCATGAGAACAGAAGAAGAAAATGTTGGAGGTCATGTAATGAGAAGTGTGATTATGAAAATAATTGAGAGTGAGCAGTACATAGTTTGAAGATATGTTAGAAACTCTAAAAATAAGGAAAACAGTCACTTGAGCCCCACAGTGATGGAAGGGACAAGATTTTAGATGTTAAGAGACACACTGAAAGGTGGTTGTTCATAAGCTGGAATATTTTCCACAACTTTGGCCATTATTAGTGAAACAAAGGACATCCAAAAACTATGAATTAGGCAGTGTAGATAGGTGCACCTGGCCAGCTACATATGCCAGCTACTAACAAAGTTGTTATACATTGTTTTCTGTTAATTGAATAGTAATGTAACTGTGCCAAGAGTGCATAACATGAAAAATATTGTGTTTACCAGGAAAGAAAGCTGATGCCTCAGTGTAACAGGTATTTGGCTGTACCACATACCAAAGTAGGTTATTCACAGTATTAATTTTTTATCAAAAATAAGCAAGGGCTTTTCAGTGGGTAATTAGATTTTTATGTCAAAAGTAGCTATTGGTCATATACACGTTAGTTCCTGGTGATCACTTCTTTTTCTTTTTTCTTTTGTTTTTGTTTTTGTTGCAGTTTTTGGCTGGGGCAGGGCTTGAACCCACCACCCTAGGCATATGGGGCCAGCGCCCTTCTTCTTGAGCCACAGGTGCTGCCCCAGATCACTTCTTTTTCTTCTCAGCAATAATTCTTTTTTAAAAAACTAGTTGTAAAGCCTTGGCTAAATTTTATATTGAGATCACATTTTATAAATTCTGAAAATTTCTCTTATTTTTTTTTTTTTTTTGAAACTAAGGACTCTATTCTCTAGCCCCAATTTTTGAGTGTTTTATTTTCCATTAGCCTTCAAAGATCAGCAAGCAGGATCTAATTGATAATTTTTCTGAGTATAAATATGATTCATTTGATGATAAGACTTGAACCTACTGAGTGAACAACATAGTGTCGTCTGTTTTACCATCTACCTTGGGTTATACTTTCTCTTTTAAATTTTCTAGCATGTTCATTGTGTAACATTACATTAACAGAGAAGATGGTGGCAAAATGATATCTGAGTAATTTTGATCTATTTTTTTTTTTTTTATACAAGGTCTCATTTTGTTGCCCAAGCTGGAGTACAGTGGCACAAATATAGATCACTGCAGCTATGAACTCCTGGGCTCAAGTATTGATCTAATTTTTGATCATCTATTAATATAACATATGGCCCACAGAGAGTCATCTTAAGACAACAGGGATATGGAGAATATGTGGATCCCTTAGAGACATAAAAACTTAAATAATATTTGAAAATATTGTGAGGGCCAAATAAAATATATCTGTGAGTGAAAAACAAAACAAAACAAAAAAAAAAAAAAAAAAAAAAAAAAACATGGTCCAAACAGTTTCCTTACATGACCCAGCATACGTAAGTGATTCTCAAAGGACAAATCTTGGTGATCTATCTTGTAATGAGAAATGAAAGACCTAAAATTTAATTCCATTTATCTTTCTATACTAAAATTTGCTGTTGTTATTTTTTTGTAAGTCCCTTCCCCTCTCTGGAACATAGTGTCAAATAAATTGGGTCAATTGACACCTAAGATCTTTTATAGATTCTGATTCTAATAGTATATTAGAGTATGAAATATCTGTAATTATGAATGCTAAGTGTCTTAGTTTGTTTTGTACTTCTATACCAAAATATCTGACACTGAGTGGTAATTTATAAAAGAAAAACAAACCTCTTTCTGTTTCATAGTTCTGGAGGTGGTAAAACCACTGGGCATCTAGTGAGGGCCTTCTTGCTATGTCCTCACATGGTAGAAGGTGGAGGGCAAGAGAGAATCAGCTCCCTCCATCATGCCCCTTTATAAGAGCGGCTCTTCCCATTCATTAGGGAGTGGTCCTCATGGCCTAATCACAGCTTAAAAGGCCCCATCTCTTACACTAGCACATTAACAACACCTGAATTTTGGAGGGGACACATTCAAACCATAATTATCTGTTGTCACTATAAACATATTAAGCCTCTTTTATGTTCTTCCTGTGTTTTTCTTTCATCCTCTTCATTTCTAAATGTATTCTGTTAGTTGATTCAGGTAAGTGATTGTAGATGTTAATTGAATCACAGAATTCATAATTGTATACTGGCATTTCTTAAAGTATGTTTACAGTGAGAAACACCAACAAATCAGATTCATTTGAAGGAATATCAATTTAAAGATAAATGCTCATCAATAAAAAGACACTGATGTAAAGCTTGGGAATCTCTGATTACTTGGAGATATATATTTATAAAATGTTAGATGAAAGCTGATTTTCTGAGAGCTAGGGACCAATTTTTCCACTCTATTTTGGTTTCCATGAGAGATTTTTTTCTATATTCTTTTGTTGTCTTTATGTTTACATCACTGACTAGTTATGGTGACTTAACATGACTGATGAATTTAGGAGTATGATCATACTTAGAGAACCACAAAGACTCAACCAGAAAACTCCTAGAAGTGATCAAAATATGCAATAATGTCTCAGGATATAAAATCAGTCTCCACAAATCAGTAGCCTTTGTATATGCCAATAACAGCAAAGATGAGGAGCTAATCAAGGACACAATTCCCTTCTCAGTAGCTTCAAAGAAAATGAAATACCTAGAAATATACTCAATAAAAGAGGTGAAGGACCTCTAAGAGAAAACTACAGAACCCTTAGAAAAGAAATAGCAGAAGATATTAACAAATGCAAGAACATACTATGCTCATGGCTGAGAAGAATCAACATTGTTAAAATGTCTACACTTCCCAAAGCAATCTGCAGATTCAATGCAAATAAATTACCAGTAAAATACCAACATCATACTTTTAAGATTTGGAAGAAAAATAATTCTTCATTTTGTGTGAAACCAGAAAAAACCCTGTATAGCTAAGGCAATTCTTAGTAATAAAAACAAGGCCAGGGCCATTAGCTTACCAGACTTTAGATTGTACTACAAGGCCATAGTCATCAAAACAGTATGGTACTGGCACAAAAATAGAGACATAGACATCTGGAATAGAATAGAAAACCACAAGATGGAACTAAAATCTTACAGCCACCTGATCTTTGATAAAGCAAACAAAAGCGCTCACTGGGAGAAAGAATTCCTATTCAATAAATGGTGCTGGGAGAACTGGATAACCACGTGTAAAAGACTGAAACTGGATGAGCACCTTTCTCCACTCACTAAAATTGATTAAAGATGGGTAAAAGATCTAACTCTGAAGCATGAATCAATAAAAATCCTTGGAGCAAATGTGGGGAAAACACTTGAAGCTATTGGCTTGGGGAAAGACTTCTGCAACAACAACAAAAATAAACAAATGGGACTTAATTAAATTGAATAGCTTCTGTATAGCTAAGGAGACAACAACCAAAGCAAATAGACAACCTTCAGAATAAAAAAGATATTTGCATATTATGAATTGGACAAAAGATTGGTAACTAGAATCTACAGAGAACTCAAATTAAGTAACAAAAAAAGAGTCAACAATCCCTTAGATCAATGGGCAAGTGAGATGAATAGAACCTTCTCTAAAGAAGACAGATGAATGGCTAATAAACATATGAAAAAATGCTCATGAACCCAAATCATCATAGAAATGCAAATCAAAACCACCCTGAGACACCTAACCCCAGTGAGAATAGTCCACATCACAAAGATTCAAAGCTACAGATGCTGGTGTGGTTGTGGACAGAAGGGAACACTTTTACACACTGGTGAGACTGCAAACTGATACAACCCTTTGGGAAGAAAGTATGGAGAACCCTTAAAGAACTCAAACTAGACCTCCCAGTTGACCCTGCAATCCCATTACTGGGCATCTACCCAGAAGAAAAAAAAATCATTTTATAATAAGGACATTTGCACTAAACAGTACATTGCAGCTCAATTTAAAATTGCCAAATTGTGGAAACAACTTAAATGCCCACCAATCCAGGAATGGACTGATAAGCTATGGAATATGTATATCATGGAATACTATACAGCCACTAAACGGATGGTTACTTTACATTTTTTATATTAATTTGGATGGAGTTGAAATACATTCTTCTTAGTAAAGCATCACAAGAATGGAGAATTAAGAATCCAATGTACTCAATTTTGATATGAGAACAATTGATGCTAGTACATGGTGGGGAGAGGGGAATGTGGGAGTGTAAAAAGGGAAGGAGGGAGGGGGCGTGGTGCCACCATGTGTGACACACCTTTTGGGGATGAGACACTATTATTAGAGGGACTTTACCCAGCAAATGCAAGCAGTGTAACCTGGCTCTTTATACCCTCAATGATTCCCCAACAATTAAAAAAAAACAAAAAAAAAAAACGTGCTGAGTTTCAGTTTTGAAAGATGAAAATGTTGTGGAGATTAGCTGAACAACCATGTATATGTACTTAACACTACTGAACTGTACACTTAAAATGGGTAAGTTCATAAATTTTATGTTACATATATTTTAACACAATTAAAAATAAAAACTATATTAATAAAAAAATTAAGAGTAGGAAATAAGTAAGTGTAACTCAGCCTCTGTCTTATATTTCTTTGGAAGCATGCATTCTTTTTTTTTTTTATTAAATCATAGCTGTGTACATTGGTATGATCCTGGGGCATCATACATTAGTTTCACAGACTGGTTGACACATTTATATCACACTGGTTAACATAGCCTTCCTGGCAATTTCACAGTTATTGTGTTGGAAGCATGCATTCTTGTCTTCTCCTTCATGCCTTAAGTTTTACAGGGACAAGCTTTCACATGAGGTTACTTTGGGTTGTATAGCCAAGATTTTGTTCTCCATCTGCATCACTGCTCTTTCAAGTGGTTCAAAACTCAGGCAAAGAAAGGATGAGTTCTATTTTAGCTACCTAAAACCCTTATAACCATAAAGTATAACTCCTACAAATCTAAAAAAGACAATGGAAACTCTGTGGACTTTACTTATGCTTTATTGGGGATCTGGGGAGTCATTCCAACAAATGTCTTATCAGAGAAAAAGGAGTATCTATCTATTTTCACGGCCAAACTTTGTGGATCTTCTGATAGAATAGTCTTTCATTGTCACCACAGACAGAATGAAGATTTTCTTAGTGACTATTTGGTACTATACCTTGCAAAATTCCCTCTAGAAGGCAACACATCAGATGTGGTTCTTATGGAAAAACATTAGACCTGTATTTATTAGCACTTTCCACATAAGCTTTTAGACCTTTTGAATAAGACAGATATTTCCAGTGGTATCTCAGCATTGTCACATTGAATGGGATGTCCTGGACTGAAATTTGGGGACCCCTACAGATCCTAATGGAGTAGTACTTCTAGATCTGATGGATTTGTTATCAAAGGGAATTTTTCCTAGAGTAACAGAAATTCTTCTCTCCTTACCTTTATTGTCTCTGCTCTGAATTTATGAGAAACTGCTCTGCCTCTGGTCTCCTAAAATTTAGTTAGGAGAAAGTTCCTATAATATTATTTCAGGAGAGGAAAAAAAAATTTTAATGACTGCAGTCAAATGACTAGAGTATCCTTCAGAAGAGACAGAAAAAAAAAAAAAAAACATGCTGAGTAAGATGCTGGCCTATCTACTTGTGATTCTGCTATGTTAATCTATAAAATATCTAATTCTAATGTCCTATTTTTTTCTGGCTGCAGAAATACCTTAGAAAATATTTAGCAAATTAACAATTTGTGTTTCTTTGCCAGAGCTCTCAAATTAGCCTTTCCCTTACAGCAAAAAGAGACCAAAAGTGAGAGGGGAGGAATAACAAAATTGTTAAAGAACTGAAAAGAATGGCTTTTAATGGCATTTTAAAATACTTGGTTGAAACAAGAGAATGAAAGATGAAAATGTGATGCCATCTTTACCTCCATTCCATTGATCTTATTTGCCATCCGAATTCTGAACTCAATTTCTGACATCTCAGCCATATGTTTGTGAATGGGATCTTGTGGTGTGTGTGCTTTATCATTTCTTGGTGAAGTTGATCTACTCTGATTGTTCATGTTGCCTGAGTTTTCCTCTGATTCCGCCTCATGATTGTTTTTCACTGTTGGCTAGGTGATCTGGTAAGGTGAGATAGGATTGGGGTTTCCTGGAGTTGTGGTTAACCAGCCCTTTGTTAAGGATCTGGGACTGATGACTGCAACTTTTTTCCCTTTAGCTTTGCAAAGGACCTGTGCAGTATTACAGTCTGAGGCTGGGGAAACCTGCTTGATGTGGTGAGGTTAGGTGGCTCAGTCTTGTATTTAACTGGTTCTTGTCCAATCCTGGTGGATCAGTGATTCTGGTGAAGTCTTAGCATTTCTCTGTTTCCAAGGAGTTCCTCCAACTTCCCTAGAGATCTCCCAGGACCTGCAGGTCCCAAGGTGAGAGAAACTGGGTCCTCCTAGAGATACTATAGTGACAGAAACTCCTGAAGTCTTGAGGGAGACCCTGCATTTTTATGATCTTTCCCTCTAGGAACCCTACTTGGTCTTCTTGGTAAAGATCTGAATGTGAAAGATCTAAATACACCAATAAAAGACAGAAGTTGTCAGCACAGACTTTTTTTAAAGACCCAATTTAAAAGCCCATTATATATATATAGAATCAAGTAGATTATGAGTAAAAGATGGAGATATACAACACTAACATTAATCAAAAAAATCTGAAGTATCTGTATTAATTTCAGACAAAGCTGATTTCTGAATGAGAGAGGTTTTTAGGACTAAAATGGGGGCATTACATAATGATAAAAAGTTAATTTTCCAAGAAAACACAACAACCTTAACCATGTAAGCACCTAATAATGAGCATCAAAATACATGAGGCAAAAACTGACAGAACTGAAATCAAACTGAAAGGAGCAATAGGTAAATCCAGTATTATGGTTGGATCCTTCTGTCTGTAACTGATAGATCAAGCAGGCAGTAAATCAGAAAAGATATAGATAATCTAAAAAGCACCATTAATCCACTGGATCTAACTGACACCTATAAAAAACACTATCTAATGACAGCAGGATACACATCCTCTTAAACTTACGTAAGATTTTCAGCAAGATAGACAAATTCTGGGCTATAAAACACACCTTCACAAATTCAGTGGCATAAAAATAGGATAAATAATGTTTTCCAACCACAATGGAGTTAAACTAGAAATCTATAACAGAAAGCTAGAAAATCTCCAAATATTTGGAAATTAAACAACATAGTTCTAAATAACCTATGAGTCAAAAAATGAAGTCTCAAGAAATCTGAAAAAATTTTGAATTCTACTTTAAAAAGTCAAAGAGGAAAGGATTGAAAACATTGACCACAAAAACAATAAAAAATTTGATTGTCAAAATATATCACAAAGAAAATGGAAAGAAACAATCTGGGGAAGATGTTTACTTCAAATAATGACAAATATAAATAAAGTGTACAGATTTTAAAAAACCATTTAGACCTTAGTAGAGAAATACCATGCACTGACAATTCACAAAAGAGCAAGCTCAAGATTTAATAAACAGGAGAAAACACTTAGCTTTACTAATAATGAAAGAAATGTAAAATTTTACCTATTAAATTATCAAATATTTTAAAAATAGTACTATTCCAGTGAGCTGTACACATTAGCGCACTTTAATGAAAATGCATTAAAAAATTACCTGCGGTCTTGATATTATTTAGTAAGAAAGGCACTGTCATATACTGCTAGGGGTAATTTAAATTGGTGCAACCTTTGTAGAAAGCTATATAAGCAGTTAGTGAGAACATTAAAAGTGTCCCTATACTTTAACCCAGAATTTTGACTTCTGAAATAAGGCAAAAAAAATTACACATATAAGCATTCTTTATGTAATTGAAGACTTAGAGAAAAAACATCCACAATAGATTAATGCTTACATATATTATGAAAAATCTGTTTGATGAGATATTAAGATGCTATCAAATACTGATTTACCAAATGCTAAAATATGTTTTTGGAATAAGCAATAGGCCAAATTGTAAATATAGTATAGGTACAATTCTATATTAAAATGCATAGAAATATAGGCCAGGTGTGATGGTTCATGCCTGTAATCCTAGCACTCTGTGAGGCTGAGTCAATGGATTACTTGAGCTCAGAAGTTCGAGACTAGCCTAAGAAAAAGCAAGACCCCATCTCTGCTAAAAGTAGAAAAATCAGCTGGGCTTTGTGGCAGAAACCCTTAGTTTCAGCTCCTTGGGAGGCTGAGGCAAGAGTTGAGCTCAAGAGTTTGAGGTTGCTATGAGCTATGCCACCATGGCACTCTACCCACGGCTACAGAGTAAGACCCTATCTCAAAAAAAAATAAATAAATAAAATAAAATAAAACAAGGAATTATGGCAAAATGATAATTATTGACATAATATTGTCCCTAACTATTAGACTTATGGAGTTATGAGTCACTGGGGATTTGGGGGGGGGGGAGTCATTGTTTTGCTTCTTTTTGTTTAGTATTTTTATATTTTCAAAGTGAATATTTATTACTTTAATAGTCAATAAGTAATCAAAAAAGTAAGCTCCAGCTTTCTGGAACCCTCCATCTCCTGTTCTCTTCCTATTAGACTCTTAACCATCTTCCAAGGTACACCTCGAAAGTCACTGGCTCTGTGAACCTCCCAGGTCCTCAGACGGTGTTGGTCATCCCCTCCTTTGTGTTTTGTCAACTCTTGGCATGTAGTTCTCCTACTCCAAGTATCACGGTGACTGGTTTATTTGCCTATCCCACTAGAGTAGGGAGCACAGGCGGTGCCTTGTCATCTTGGTAACTGTGGTACCCAGGATAGCTTCCAGTAGGAAACAGTTTAATGCCTGACTTTCCTGGTTATTGACAATCTAGTTCTCAGTCCCCCTGAGGCCCTGCTTGAGATGCACAGCCTTTCAAGAGAACTAGGAGGGCAAAGATATTTCTCAGCCACTTCAAGAAGCTGGATCTAAGAATGAGTGTTATTTCTGTCCCTGCCTGAAGAAATCACATCATATTCTGAAACAGAATGAGCTTTTTGTGATTGACATTTCAGCCACCCCTGAGCTCTCATTTTTCTCTTCTATATTGAATGGCTTAGATTAACCTAAATAAATTCAGAGGAAAACTTTTAGATGAAAAGATCCTCCCACCCTTAGGTCCTTTCTCTAGCCCTCAAAATCTGGTCCCAAGAGTTGCATTTCCTAATTCAGGTCTTTAAAAGAAGATGGGCCTGGATTTCTTGCCTCATGAATGCCTAGGAAGCAACTTTCCCATGTACTGTTATTATAATGAAGTTGTTATAATATAATATAATTTGCATAGGTATAATAATATATATAATATATATAATATGCATAGGTCATTGTGGTAAAGTGAGCCCCAAAGTTTGATGATGCTCTAGGCTGTTTTTCCTTTTGAAAAGAAAAAAAAAACAGGTTTCTAAAAATAAGGAAAAATATGCACATCACTAAATGACATGACACCGGAGTAAATGAGCTTGAATCCAAATAGATGAGCTCTTATTCTACCCACATGTCCAGCCCAAGGACAGTGGATTCTTCCTCCTCCTGCTGCAGCTATAATGTTAGATCAAGAGATGCCCCTGTTGCATCTGACAATTGGGAAATCAATTTTACAAAGTTGTAGAAAACCCCTTTGAGATGTGGATGAAAGAACATAATCCTCATTGTTAATTAATTAAAAGTTATTAACATGGATATCTACCTCTTCAGGAATATTAACTATTATGTTGTTAATATACTTTTTGAAGATGAAGCCACTTCAACAGTGTATTAGATCCATGATTTTCCTTAGACTTTCAATCATGGTGTCTTAGTCTGTTCAGATTGCTATAATAAAGTACCATAAAAACTGCATAGCTTAGAGACAACAGATTTATTTCTCAGTTCTGGAGGCTTGGAAGTCCAAGATCAAAGCATTAGTAGGTTTGTTATCTGGTAAAAACCCCTTTCCTCATAAGTGGCCTCTTCTCCTTGAGTCCTCACATTGTGGAAGGGGTGAGGAATACCTTTAGACCTAAGCATTCATGAGGGCTCTGCCTCATGACCTAAGTCACCTCATAACCATGACCCAACTGCCATTACCACTACCATGGGGGTCAGAATTTCAACATATGAATTCATGGGGGCACACAGACATTCAGACCATAGTGAGTAGTGGTATGGGAAATGTTGAATATCATCCATCTTGCTTCAATTCATTGCTAATAGAGGGCGGGCCACATAAAGCAATGTCTGTTTTTTTGGTAAGCTACCACCACATTAACGTCTCCAATTTCAATTCACCCAAATAGGACTTATTATCATTTTCTGTCTTTGTATTCGTGACTCCTTTCTCTGATAGTGAGAAATCTGATTCGCATTATCCATGGTATGTTTATTTATTCAACCATCTTCAACCATCTCCCCACCTTTCTTATGCTCTGGCTCCTACTCTGGGCCACCACAGATCTCTTCAACCCCTTCCTTTGCCCTTAATAATGACTTTTGGACTGAAAGGAAGAGACACAAAAGAGGAAGAAAAACATTCCGTTCAGCCAAATTTTACTGAATGTGCACAAGGATTATACGAAGTACTGTTTGGGATGCAAAGGAGAACATGATCTACTGGAGCTTATAGGTTATAGCTGATGGATGGGCTACATTATACTGCAGAAACAAATGATCCCCAAATCTCAAGAGCTAAAGATCACAAAGGTTTATTTCTCACTCACATGCATGTCCTCTGTGTTTCTGCTCCATGTTTTCTTTATCCGAGGAGACCAGCTGAAAGAATAAACCTTTTCTGGGATATACTAGCCTTGGGGATGGTCTTGTAGAGCAGGCAAGAGCGTACTGATGGGAGATGGCCTCACAGTCTGCTCACATTTCACTGACCTGAGCAAATTACAAAATCGAACTTGACACCATGGAGGTGAAGAACTATACTCTTTCTACAGAGAGAGGAAGCAAAATTATGGGAATGATAATGCTGTAAACCACAGAGATCTGTGGAGGAAGCAGACATATGAATACACTTAAGTAGCAGATACAATAGGATAAAGATGCGTACTCTACTCAATCTCATCTTGCAGAAAGATGGGTAGGAAAAACACGACAAACTGAAGCCAAGATCTTTATGTGAGCAAGATGTTTTGTGGTTTTAGATAGTGAGAAATAGGTAAAAGCGACAATCAGGACTCTTGTGTGGGTGGAACACACAGGAAATAAAGAAGGCAGCACTTTTTTATGATCTAGAGAAGGAACATAATATACTCCATAACATTCCTGAGGAGGGAGATATTCAAGATAATGACTGAGGTTTGCACTCTCCTTTCACCCACAGCTCTGACAGAGTCTCACTATGTCCCCGTGGTGTCACACCTCACAGCAACCTCTAACTCTTGGGCTTAAGTAATTCTCTTGCCTCAGCCTCTCAAGTAGCTGGGACTACAGGCACCCACCACAATGCCCAACTACTTTTTGTCATTATTGTTGTAGTTGTCATTGTTGTTTTAGCAGGCCTGGGCCGGGTTCATAGCCATCTGCCTCAGTGTATGTGGCCGGCACCCTAACCACTGAGCTACAGGCACTGAGCCAGAAGGGTTTTATAGAAATTTATCAGATTCATTTTCTAATGATGAATTCCCATTCCCACGGGGACATTTCTTGGACTAATAATTCATTTGTAACATGGAGAACAAGAGCCCAGTATCACTGGGCTGTCAATGGGGATAATTTTTCCCAGTCTGAGGGTTGAAGAATATTATCTCAGGGTGGTTTTAGTTTACATTTCACTTGTTATGAGTGAGAATAAGCATAGAAGTATGCCTTATGTTTTCGTGTGTGTCCATTTCCATTTTAGTAAGTTATCTTTGCTCATATTCTATGTCTTATTTTCTTTTGGGCTTTTTTTCCTTTTTCTAATTTATTTTCAAGAAAGGTTGAGAAGGATTTTGTCATTCAAGGTTGATAGTCATAACTGTGCCACGTGCTGGGGAGCAATGAAACATCATCCTTGGACTGTGAATCTCATAGTCTGTAGAGAAAATGTCTAGACTACCACAAGGCAAAAGACCCATTTGCCTGAAGTACTGGGAAATAGCAACCAGTTCCATTGGTGGAGCTTAGGGTTCAGCATGGGCCTGGGCAGGAGGACAAAGAGAAGTTCTTACTGGCTTAAGTCAGAGTCCCTAGTAGCAGACCCTGAGATGGGGATTCTCTTACAAGTGATTCTTTCCCCTGGATCTTCTCAGCAGAAGGTGAGTGAGAGAACAAGATTAGGCCAGGGGAAAAAAGACAAAGCAATAATGTAGTCTTCCCAGGAGACTAGCTTTAGCCTCGTCCTATGGGGGAAGTTGTGGAGCGTGACCTGCACTACAGAGCTGGTCCCTCCATTGAGAGAAGGGAACCAGCCCATCATACCCCATGACAGCAAGTCATGGGCTGAGGTTTGGGGATGACTGTGGGAGGGCATAGCCTCTGGGGGATCAAGACTGATCCCCTTTGGCCAAGGACAGGTCTCTGGAGAAGGAGGCAGCTAGTTAGCAGCCGCTCCTCACAGCAGCCGAGGATAGGAACAGCTGCCCCAAAGGGAATTGGGATAGGGCACTAACAACTTCCATTGCCTTTAGTAGGATCTGGAGCTCCCCCAAGAATGCCACAGCATCTGCCAATGTACAAGTTCATCTGTGTACTTTAATGTCCCCTAAAAATTTCCCCAAATAGCAACTAAAAAGGTCTTTGAACAAAAGCTAATGGCTATCACTGAGAAACATCATTATGAAACTTATGAATCAGAGTTTGACTTGTAGTCCATTGTCTAGGATAATCATTTGTTATCTTGAGTAAGACACTCTGCTGGGACCCAAGTGTTAGTTTATAAACATTTTGATTATTCTTGAGCCCCAGCTGCAAAATGCCAGAAGCTTGACTCTTCAAATATACCGCTAAGTTACAGGCAGTAATGGCTTCAATGATGGTGGTAGAGTTTAGCACAAGCAAATATTTATAATTGACAGTGAATGTGTGAGCAGGATGCTAATGAATGGATGTGCTGATTATTTTCTCCTGCCACAAACATTAGCTCCTGTTTGGTTTAACTGTCAAATTGACACCATAGATTAGAAATGACAGAATGCTGGCAAAGATCCACAGTGGGAAGGAATATTAAGAAAATTTGCAAATTGTGTAACTTTTGATACTTCTATTTCCAAATATAATTGTTCGTGCGTATTAGCAGGAAGTTATGGCTTAATTGTAGGCCTAAGTGAAACCTGCCCACATATAAATAGATACATAAATGTATGTAAAATAGATTTATACGTACATTTGCATTTCTGAAGTTTCTCATTTTAAAATAGGAAGCCGACTGATGACATCCTCTAGGATCCAGGTGGCTATCTGTAATGAACAGTGGACTTGAAGATTACATACATACATACATAAAACAAACACTTATTCTTTCTAGTTCTTTCCTGCTATGAACATCACTATTTAGTTTTTAATGATAATCGATGATGCTCCTTTATATACACTGACATATATTTGTTTGGCCTGTTGATAACCTTGTTCCTTGTATTCATGGTGCTCTTGGCTGGTGTTATTATCATCCAAGAAGGTGGCCGCTTTTTCCCGCAGAGTTTTGGTGGCAGCTTTACTTTGTGATGATTCTGTCCCTGGCTCTATCTGTTACTGAGCCAGTCTTGCTTTCTGAGGCTGTGCATTAGCTCTTAGTGACAGGATCACAAAGGCCCAGGTGGAAGTGCACCACCCAAGCCAGAGTGTTTCTCACAGCTGTGGCATGACAGCCAGCCTGGGGCTCAGCTTGCACTTTGTGGGTGGCTGGGTGGGGCTGTGGTCTTCCAGTGACCCACCAACACCTCCACCTGTTCATTCCCTGGGTGTCTCTTTGACTATCACCAGGTCACAAAGCAGACCGTAGCTGCCAGGGAAGAGGATGCAGTGACACAGTGAGCATGGAGCGGTCAGAAGGAGGGGCACTCTGCACAGTGTTGTTTCTCCAGTGAAATCAGCCCTGTCCCCACTCCGAGCACTTCCAGCTCAGCAGCAGGGCTTGTCTTTAAGGCAGGTTAAAGGCTCCCTTATGGAGGGTGGGAGAGAGCCGAGAGAACCAGCAGCTGTGCTCACTGGCTGAGTGAAGCGGGCTCTTATCACAGTTCTTCCTAGAAGAATAGCTGCGCGGGGCTGTGTGGTGTGCACTGGGCTGTTAGTCATCTCCCACACAGCGGGGCAGCTTTGCTTGGGGATGAAGGGCATTACCGCCTCCTTCAACAGCCCTGTGTGTTTCCGGGGAGTGGGAATAGCAGTGGCAGGCAACGGGTCACATTGTGGCTGCTCAGGGCTCATCTGCTGACAACATACTACATTCCAGGCACTGTGCTAAGGGTAATACACATGTTATCTTAGCCAATCCTTCCAACCGTCCCAGTACCATTATCATCCTTATTTTGCAGTCAAGAAAACTGAAGCTTGAAGAATGTAAGTAAGTGAGGTCCCATAAAAGTCCCTAGTCTTGACCAAAGTCACTTCCACTTTCCTGGCCTCCCTCAATCGGCTGATGAGCTCAAACCTTTCAATGGCTTCCCAGTGTCCAAAGTCCTTATAAACCTACAAGGCTCATGAGAGATCTCAGCTACTTTTGCTGGATGCATTTCCCTCCATTCTCCCCTTTGCTTCCTTCACCCTGTAATCAAGGACAGGTTCTGCTGCTCACCACTTGCAAAAAGCCAATAACAAGGACAGAGTGTAGTGAAAGGGGCGTGACTTCGTTCCGGAGCCATCAGTGGGGAAATGGTCAAGGCTCATGCCTCAGAGAAACCATTTCCAAGTCTTAGGATGAGGGTAGGGGGTTAAAAGAATGTGGATGAAGGGCATGTGGGAGTGGCAAGAAGGTGCTGGTCAGGGTGACCTGTCTGGATGACTGGCTTGAATTATTGCTCCACATGGCAAGTGCGCTGGTGCTATTTCAAAGGCTGTTTATCTGTAGTTATCTGTAGTTAACTGTAACCTGGAGGTATTCTCCTGGAGGGGGTCTGGGTTATTTGGAGATTTAGTCTCTGAAACATCTAAATAAGCACATAATTAGATGGGGGAAACTTGTGCAAGGGAGCTGCTTGGTGGAAAGAAGGAGGATAAAGGTCAGAATTTCCTTATTAAGAGCATAGCAAGAAATGAGCTGGAAAATTTCAAAATGGGGCCCTTAAAAATAGAGTACTGGTTATAATCCTTCCTATACAGCCTCTGCTAATTCTGTCAAACTCACACCCATCTCAGGGCTTTGAACTTGCTATTCCCTGTACACTGGTTCCCCTGGATAACCACTGACGTCATTCAGATTTCCACAGAAGTGACACCTCCTGAGAATCACCTTCCCTGGCCACCCCAACTGAAATATACCCCTTATCAGTTTCCTCCTCCTTATTTGGTTTAATTTTTTCCACATAAATATGTCACTTGCCTGATACATTATATGGAATTACTTACATATTTTTCTATAGACTCTGGCAGAATATTAACAGGATATCAAGCTTTTTGAGGGCAGGGACTTGGTTTTGTACTTGCCTACATCTGTAACGCCTTAGAACAACCTATAAATATGCAACACTAGGTCCCACTGGATAGAATTATGTGGAGGCAACAAACAAAATCCACATCCACGCAAACCCAAAGGAGAAATAGAATAATGTTGTGCACTGTCTTTATCCTGTGCCTCACACACCACATTCTGCCTGAGAGTAGCATTCCAGTCAATCCCATTCACCAGGATCAACACAGATTTTCATTATCAAGACATCTGAATTCTAACACAAAGCTCCACAGCATGCTGAAAACCCCCGAAGAGCCAAAATGGCAATTGAGCAGGAAATGTGTTTTCAATCTCTTTCATTTTTGAAGGCGGACTCAGTAGCCCTTCTCTCAGGAGCTCCGTAGTGAGGTCTGATGTGCTTCTTCATGGCTAAGAAAGAGGGCTGGAGAGCTCCGGCTGACCAGGTGCCAGCTGGTACAACAGGGGACAATGAAAGGTCAGTTTTGTAAGCATTTCTGACGAGCACTGTAACTTCAGTCTGAGCCTCCTAACCAGTGACAGGGAAAAAGGCCCAAGGGTGAATGGTTTTTCTGTTCTTACCTTGGTACTGACATATCAAGTAGACAGTATGGGAAGTTTCTGTGATACCTTTGGGTGTGGCAGGCTTTTCCTCTGGACTCAGTGACTTATGAGGACATGCTTTAGACTAGTGCAAGATGAAGGGTTGGTACTATATGGTTTTAATCATAGTGTGGTGAGAAAAGAGCTGAGCACTCTCTATGGTAACAGAAAACCTGCTCTGTATACAAACTGATGAAGAGGCAGAGGGTCTGGCAGCTGGGGTTTTATGGGAGTATTTCTCCTTTTATTTATTTTTTTTATTATTTTGTTTTTCCATCCTTTTTAAAAATTTCCGTTTAATGTAAGGGTACAAACAACCAGGTCACATTATTTGAAATTCTTAGAGTCCATCTTGAAGTTGTATCCTGCACCCAACAGGTGCGCCATCACTCCTACATTGTGCCCATTAGGTGGGAGCACCCCAAGCCCCTCCTTTCTCTCCTCCCTCATTTCCTTTCCCCCAACTTGAATTGCATTGTATTTTACTCCTACGTTGGCATGAATTAGATTGTTTACTGACATCATATTGGTATTGAGTACATTGGATAATTGTGTTTCAATTTTTGTGATACTTTATTAAGAAGAATGTGTCTTAACTATCCAGGTTAATACAAAAGATGTAAAATCACCATCTTTTTTATGGCCAAATAGTAGTCCATGGTATACATATACCACAGCTTTTTAATCCATTCCTGAGTTGATGGGCATTTAAGTTGTTTCCACATCTTGGCCATTGTAAATTGAGCTATGATAATAAGTGATCTAGTGCAAATGTCTTTATGATAAAATGATTTTTTTTTTTCTTCTGGGTAGATGCCTAGTACTGGGATTGCAGGATCAAATGGGAGGTCTAATTTGAGTTCTTGGAAGATTCTCCATAATTCTTTCCAAAGAGGCTATTATGGAAATGGGGCTGATTAAGACCTTGCATGTGGGTTGTTATCAAGATCATGCAGGTGGGTTGTTTTGAGAACAGAGTTAATTAAGACCCTAGGAGACTTCCAAGAAGCAGCTGATACTCCTCAAAGCTGTTTATAAAACCCCAAACTGTGCTTTCCATGGAGCCTGCAGTCATTAGGATGAGGCTGGCTTGTTTTGCAAGTCATTAATAAAATTTCATTTTCTTGCTAAAAACTTACTTGCTCTTTCAAATTATTTTGGTTACTACCTAGAGCCACTAGGCTGCTCTAACAATTGGACATCTAAAAAATATTTTTAAAAGCCATTTGTATTTTGTTTTCTGCAAACTGTCAGTTCCTCTCCTTTGCCTATGTCTCTGTTGACTGTTGGTAAATTGGGCTAAGGTTTGGAGTATATTGGATAGTGGAAATGCATAGGTCTTAGTATTGGTGAACCAATATTCAAATCTCATTTAACCTTTTATTGGTTATATAAATAGTTTTCAGCTTCAGTGTCATCATCTCCACACTTACAATAACATCTCTTCTCCACAGGGCTCTAGGGAAGATTAAAAGAACTTTGGTAACATATTTTACAGTATCAGCCCTTAGTAGGGGCCCCTACCATGATCCATGATCCATGATTTTATAAAGATCACAACAAATATTTTCCATTATCCTAAGGAGTCATTATATAATTTCACACACACACACAAAAAAAAAAAAAAAAAAAAAAAAGAAATAAAGAAAAGGTACAGAGAGGAAGGAATAAAGGATATGAAGAGAAGCTAGGTTTTATCTTTATCATACTCACATTCTTTTTTATTATAAAATTTTTCACAGTTGAGTATCTTCAGTCCTTTTTTGTCTCATTGCCAAGCATGTGTCTTAAAGCTACTTCTTTCTCTGATGGTGATTAGGGAATACAGACTAATTTTAATATTAGCATAAGGAACACATAATTAGGGAAGTAAATCTGCTGTGCCTAGATGCATACTGTGCATTACAAAGTCAACATGTAAGCTGCTTGGCATTATTGGGGAGTTGATAAGGGCTTTGCGCTAGAGCCTAATGTTCAGCTCAATGACATTTGCTGAACTGACTTGGTGCATTGTTTCTTTTTGCTAGTAAAGGCACGTAATAGCTGTTGAATCATGAACTGAGACATGTGCTTCTGAAATTCCACACAGATGAAGGTTAAACTCTCAGAGCCCTATGAATGCTGCTGACTTTCCAAAAGGACACTCTTCTGCTCTGTATCTGTATATTATGCTGTAGTTATCTATAGAGCTATTATTTTCAACTTCTTTTTACGTTCACAACATACTATTTCAGTTTTCTTTCATATTTCCTCTCTCTGACTCACCAAACGTGACATGCTATATATTCACTTGAAATAAAATTAATTGTAAATCTGTTTTGTGAATTCCTTAATATCTTGTGATATAAATGGAAAGACTGTAAAGTGTTATAAGCAGGATGGAAAATTCACACTCTGGAGATTCCAGAATGTGCTATTTTAAGAGTTTCATAGACGGATTGATGCCTAGAATACCTTTCTCACCATTTGAAACTAAGTTGTTCTGGTTTTGACAAGCCTAGGATGCAGTTTACTGTGAGTAAACACCGCACATTCTGTAGCACACAGGTCTCCAGGCTAAAAATGGGAGAGTCCTACATGCCCTACACAGACCCAAGTCTCCCTTTAGTGGCAGCCACACTCAGCTCTCCAGTGTCTGCGAAGGCGGCAGGAATGAACATCCCAATATCTTCCTATGTCTTAACTCTTAACACACTTGAGCCTGAGGGATTTTTGTCAAATATGGAAGGAAGGACAAAAGTTTATAAAATTACCACTGTCAGGGCTCTTGAGCCTAGAGATGTACCCTAAAGTGCCAAGTGGGATTACAGTCCCTGTTGATCCAGACAGCTCGTGTTCACTTGTTGGACCTTACCCCCTTTTTAGTCCCTTCCCCACTGTTATCCCTTTTCCTTGTTGATGTGTTTCTTCAGGGAACGTGCACTAAAGTGAGCAAAGACAGCCTATCCTGATTAACCTGCTGCTTGCTAATGGATCTGATAAAGTAGGTAAATTTCACAGGCAGAAGCTAGTTCGTAGCTCAGCAACTAGAGCCACCTGTTCTAGGGATCCATCACCACGAATAGCTGAGAACTAGCAACATGCAGTCTCACAAATTTAAGCTTCAAAAAGAAACCTAGTTAGGCCTTTGGGCTTGAACATACTCTTAGGGTTAGGAACAGGATAATTTAGCAGAAACTCTCACAAGTAGGAGCTTGTTGAGAGTGGGAGAGTGACTCAGCCGAGGCCTCAGAAACAAGGTGCAGAATGACAAGGACCTGGCTCATTCGTCCCAGAGAAACTACAGGACTGGGTAAGGAATAAGGTGGTTCAGGCTGACAAACTGCTCCAATCACCAGATGCTTCATTCTTTTCCTCCTGCTAATTGCGCTTTCAAAATTAGCAACAACTCCCCCACGACAATGAGGGGTTGTAAGTGCATGTGCACACTTCTGAGGATTATACGTGTAGTATTCAAGTGTTATACAGCTAAAATTAGTGTATGTATTTGTGTAACTTGTTTGTTGAATGAGCTGAATTAGATATGATACAATCAAGAAACAACTCTGTTTTTCTACTGCCAATGCCTATTAATACACTTGGTCAGATCTCTATTCAAAGCCCCTTAAATGCACCTCTGGTAGAGACGTAGTTCTTTGGTCTCTTGTCACCTTACTGAATTCTCTTACCAGTTAAAGTTTTTCAGTAATTTCTCTTGTGTTTCCCACATATCTGTCAGCTCAAATGAATATGATGGAAGTTTAAACTTTTTCTTTTATACTATTAACTTCATTTCCTTTTTTTTTTTTAAGTGCACCAAGTCCAGCACAATGTTATATAAGAATAGTGATAGTGGATATCGGTGTCCTATGATTTCTAAAAGCACGACAGAGACTGTGTAAAATGTGCACTCTTGTATAATGTAGGTTGAAATGTGTGTTGTTCATATCTAGTGACTTCACTTCTAAGACTTTAGACACATACTTTCAGATAATTGATTATTTATATTTATTACCAGGTTCTTCACATGAGTATTATTTGCAATTATGAAAAATGAGAATCAATCTAAGAATGGTTAAATAGCTTGTGGTATACTCATATGATGAAATAAGGCTGTATTATTTATCTATTACGATGTAACAAATTACCCCCAAAATTAGTGGCCTAAAACAATGAACATTTATTATCTCCCATAATTTCTGGATGGCTCTTCCTCAGAATCTGCTGGGAGATGTTAGTCAGTGTTTGGCCAGGGCTGTGGTCTGAAGGCTTGACTGGGGCTGAAGGACCTGCTTTCAGAGTGGCTCACGCACCAGGAGTAAGTTACTGCTGGTCATGGGTCTTCATTCCTTGCTACACCAACCTTTCCATGGCACTGACATGGCGTCTGGCTTTTCCCCCAGGGTGAGGGATCCAAGAGAAAGCAAAGTGGATGCTGCAGTGTCTTTTACCAAGTCACACTCTGTTATTTTTATAACATACTATTGGTTGCATGGATCAGCCCTGTTCATTGAGGTAGCAGGCCTAGTAGGACTGTGACTACCAGCAGGAAGAATCTCTGAGAGTCATCAGGGAGGCTGGTTACTATAGTCTGTGCTCTGGTACCTGAGGCTTTGTGTCCCTCACACATGCAAAACATACTCACCCCTTCTTTAAAAGGTCCCCAAATTTTCATCTCAATACACCATCACTTCTAAGTCTAGAATCTCATCTTCTAAATCAGGTTCTGGGGCACATAAGCCTCTTAAGGTACATTTCTTTCAGTATATCTCTTCAGTTATTGTACCTCTCAATCTGAGGACCTGTGAGTTAGAGACAAGTCATCTCCCCTCCCACACCTCACAGATAATGATGGGACATGCCTAGAATGATATACCTATTTGGAAAAGCAGAGATACAGGAGGCATTGCTCCATGGCAATTCTAAAATCCAGCCAGGCAAAGGTCAGGAATTCCTTAAGTAGCACTCCGATCTACTCTCTCCTGGGAATGATTCTCCATGGCTCTTGACACTCCCCTCCTTGCTCTTGGTTCACTGATTCTTCACTCTCTGATTCCTTCTTCCTGTTCCATTAACGATAACCCCTGTTTTGCAGCTAAGAGATACTCTTGGCCTGCTTCCTGCCTATTGAAGTTTAGCTGTCTAAGTGCATCTTCATTGTGTACAGTTTCTGTCTATTCAGTCCAACATGATAGTGTTTCTGCCATATATATAAATAAACTTTTTAAGTTACGTGCAAAAGAGTTACAGGCGGGGTTTGTTCAGTTAGACAAAAACACACCAATAAATCTTTTCAAGATAAGCCATCTTCTAACTTGGGCTTTTATTGAAACTGCTGAGGAAAAATGACCTTAAGCTTCTTAGAAGCTTTATAGTTCTCTGAAGTATTCACTTAGATTTTTCTTAATTGAGAAAAACTTTTATAGTCAATACCTTAGCTTCATGTTTAGACCATGTTTTCCTGCAAGAGTCCTGAATTTGGTCTTTTTCTGGAAGTCATTTTATAATTATAGCATTGTCTTTCACCTGCAAAATTTCAGAAGTAGAGAGTCTTATTTTTAAGATAGGGTCTCACTCTGTTGCCCAGGCTAGAGTGCTTTGGTGTCAGCCTAGCTCACAGCAACCTCAGATTCCTGTGTTCAAGTGATCCTCCTGCCTCTCAGCCTCCTGAGTAGCTGGGACTACAGATGCCCACCACATCTGGCTAATTTTTCTATTTTTGGTAGAGATAGGGTCTTGCTCTTGCTCAGGCTGGTCTGGAACTCCTAAGCTCAAGCCATCTCCCTCCCTCAGCCTCCCATAGTGCTAGGATTATAGGCATGAACCACTGAGCCCAGCCAGAAGCAGAAAGTCTTGACTCCTTTTTGTGAAACAGCTCTGCCTGAGCTTATCTCTCCTCTCCCTTGTTGCTACAAGCAGCTAGAAGAAACCAAGCAGCTCTTTCAACACTCTGCTTGGAAATCTTTTAAGTTAGATCACTCAGTTCATTAGATACCTGGTCTTTATTGTTGTATGTGACAGTGTTTCTAAATTTTCTATCATTATCTAATAAATTCTTATCTAGTTTTCAAAAATGTTTTCCAGATTTTTCTTGAATCCCTCACAAACAGCACCTCCAAAGGTTCTCAGGCTTCTGCTGACAATTTTTTCAATGTATTTTATACTTCTCAAAGCCTTTCTTTCTTTTTCCCTCTTTTAAAGCCACTCCACATTTTAATTTTTTATAATGGGTGTATCCCACTTTTGGTACAAAAATAGTCATGTGCAACCAATAGGTTATCCCCAAATTTAGATGTTTAAAATAATCTTCATGTATGCTCTCCATTTCTATGGGTCAGGAACCCAGGAGCAGATTAGTTTGGTGATTTTTATCTCAGACTGTCTAAGAGGTTATAGTCAAGACGTGAGTCAGGGTTGTAGTCACCTTAAAACTTGCTCGAGAAGGGAGGATCCACTTCTGTGGTAACAAACTTAAATACCTGGCAAATCAGTGCTGATTCTTGGCAGGAGGCTGCAAATCCTCATTATGTGGGCCTCGCCCTAGGGATGCTCATGAGGTGGCAGCTGCTTCTCCCATAATGAGTAGCCAAAAAAAGAGCAAGGAGGAAGCTGTGGTGTCTTTTATTCTTTCTTTAGTATTTTATTCGTTGCGTAGGTCAGCTCTGTTCATTAGGACAGGGTCATACAGGGTCATGAACACCAGGTGGCAACAGTCACAGGAGGCCATTCTGGAGAAACATAGTTTTGGCAGATACCTAAAATAACGTGTTTGAAAGATCTTCAATGATAGGTTAAATGAAAGATTCAAAACTGTTAATGCAGTGTATAATCTAAAATTTGTTTAAAATAACTTTTTATGTCATTTTCTGGATGCATGCGGAAAAGATAGACCAGAAGGAAAATAAAAATGTTAGCACTGTTTATTTCTAGGTGAGAAGATTATGAATTTTTAGCTTTTCTTAACTTTTGTGTGTATGTTTTCAAAGTTTTCTACAGTATACATGAACCGTTTCATAATTTAAAAAACCTATAAATTTTGAGGGCACAATTTAAAAAAAATTATTTATTTATTTATTTATTTATTTAATTTATTTAATTCATTTATTTATTTTTTGCAGTTTTATGGCCAGGCCTGGGTTTGAACCCATCACCTCTGGCATATGGGGCCAGTGCCCTACTCCTTTGAGCCAAAAGTGCTGCCCCCAAATTTTAATTTTTTAAATCTTAAAATTTTTATTTTCCTTAAGATACATATTATGTCGTTTCCTCTTAATTTGAAAATTAACGTAAAATTTCTATACCCTTCACAAAATCCAATCATAATTTTAAAGGGTAGGAGCTATTAACTCCCAATGTGACGACTGATGACTTATCTTTTAGGATAATCATGTTGCCAAATTTTAAATTAATATTTGTAGTAGCACAGATGGAATAAGTGAGCATGCATGCATGAGTATATTCAATGAGAAGGGGTGGGGGAAGACTCCTCAAAGATCCTTACAGAGAATTACTGCTCAGTATATTCTTTATGCTATTTAATATTCAACACTGAATAACAAACACAAACTTTCCTATTTTCTCTTTTACTTGAATATCAACCTTCTTAGTTTTTCCTAGAAAGATGAAACTTAAAGAAGAAATATAAAACAGTCTCTAAGATTATTTGAAACAGAAAGACAAAGCAAATATTAGTCAAGCTGGATATGAAACTTCCAAAAATGTGCCAGGGCTGAGATTCTTCTTTGAGGTTCTTTCTGAAAACTAATTCACTAGTTATTATTCTTTGCTCTGGATGTGAGAACATCTATTTTCATAAAGTTATTTTATCCACAATTCAGGATCCTGGAAATCTCTCCCAGGCATATCTCTATCCACTCAGACCAGCGCCACTGTGGATGTTCTGTGCAGTGACATTGCACAAAAGGATTTGGCTGAGGATTGTAGGGCTGAAATCTGGTTCACACCTACTCCCCCAGCTGTTAACCCTGAGGGGCAACCTGAGTTTTTTCCTCCTGGTTCATGAACAGTCTCCAGATGGGCTATGAGTGAGTTCTACACTCCTTTACATTATGAATCCTAGGGCATCTTCACATTTTATCTATTCTGGCTTTGTAATTATTGCTAAGTGTTGTCTATTCTGCCTTTTTTTATTGTTTGGGATTCATTGAGGGTACAAAGAATTAGGTTACACTGATCATGGCTGTTAGGTAAACTCCCCCTTGTAATTGTGTCCCACCCCCAAAAGGTGTGTCATACACCATGACACCCTGCCCTCCCTCCTCCCCTCTCCCCACTCCTTCATTCCTGTACTCCCCACCCTTGTATCAGCTCATCTTCTGCCTTCACATTAGAATTGAGTACACTGGATTCTTGCTTCTCCATTCTTGTGATGCTTTACTAAGAAGAATGTGTTCCACCTCCATCTAGGTTAATACAAAAGACGTAAAGTCTCCATCTTTTTTTGATGGCTGAAAGTATTCCATGATATACATATACCTGCTTGCTCAGCTCCCTGGGGGCTCCTGGAGGTCAAGTACTGTGCCTTATACTTCTTATGTTGCTCCATGTGGCTACTACATAGCAAATGCAAACTTTAGGCATGATAAAAAGGTGTTTAAATAAAACAAATGTTAAACACCAGAAATTGAAATCCTGAATGTCTTTATACCCCTATTGTTTTCATATATTATACATCTATATAAATTGCAAGTCCTAAATGTATATGTGTGTGTGTGTGTGTGTATGTATATATATTTAACAACTATCAGAGTTGTTAAAAGGATCGAATGGTTTATGAAAGAAGGATCAAAGAGTACCTGGCCTATAGAAAAGACATAGTAAACAATTATCAGTTATCAGTTCACTGTTGCACATATACATAATACATAGTTCCTTTAGTTTAAGGAACCATTAACTTTTAATGTAATTAAGAATATGGTGAAATTGTAGCCTTTTATATCTACTTGCATATTTACACTTCTGGTGCTTTCGTTGCTTCTAAACGTTTGTCAGGATTGTATTGGTAAAGCTAAAGGCATTTCACATGACAATGCCTTTCAGCCTGGGGAATTCTCTCTAGTGTTCAGTGGATGTTTGCTGGTAATGACTTCTCTCAGTTTTCACATATTGACGATGTCTATTTCACTCTCATTTTTGGAGTATACTTTAGATATATATGTAGTTCAAGATTGACTTTTTCCCCTTTTAGCACTTGAAACACATCTTTTCTTTGTCTTCTGGCTTCTGTTGTTTCCGATGAGAAGTCAGACATCATTCTTATAGTTGGTCCTCAGTAACATCATTTTTCTCCCTAGCTAACTTAAAGATTTTTCACTTCAATTTTCAGGCAATTTCACTGTATTCTGCCTACCTGTGGTTTTCTTTGTATTTATTCTGTAAGTGATATGCTGAGCTTCCTGGGTCTATGGGTTGATGCTTTTCAAAAAAATGTGGGAAATATTTTGCCATTATTTCTTCTAGTATTTTTTCTACTATATTCTTTCTTCCCTTCATTTAAGACTCTAACTATATAGATGTTAGACCAGTTGATCTTATCTCATTACCTTCCCTACTTTTGGCACAGGCTATTTGTCACATTAAAGTTATGAAAAAGTCATTTTGAAGATTTATACTTCATCTTCAATGTGTTGAATTTTAAAATAAAATTTGTAATAGTACTTTCAGAGTTGTTAAAAAGATCAAATGATTTATGAAAGAAGCATCAAAGAGTACCTGGCCTGTAGAAAAGGCACAGCAAGCAATTATCAGTTATCAGTTCACTATTGCATAACACCCCATAACATAATTGTGCCATAAAACAATTGTTTCTCACCAGTCTATAGGTTATCTGACAGTTCTTTTGATCACAGCTGAGATCATTCATTTTCACTGGCATGTGCGGAGATCATTTGACTGTCATCTAATCTGTGACAGTCTCAGCTAGGACATGGGTGTCAGTCCCCAGCAGATGAGTTCTCATGATGATGATAGAGCACAAGAGAGGAAGTGGACACTTTTGAAGCTTAAAAAAATTTCTTTCTTAATGCACAAAAATCGTATATATTTCTGGTATACAACATGATGTTTTGAGAGATATATATATATATATATATATATACACATATATACATTGTGGAATGGCTAATTCATTACCTCACATACTTATCATATTTTTGTGATGAGAACACTTAAAATCTACTCTTAGCAACATGCAAGTATGCAATACATTGTTATTGAGTGTAGTCAACCATGCCGTATAACAGACTTCTTGAACTTATTCCTCCTATTTGTCTAACGTTGTGTCCTTTGACCAACATCTACTCAGTCTTTCCCCACTTCAGCCTCTAGCCTCAAGCCCCTAGTAAACACCATTCTATTCTCTGCTTCTTTGAGTTCAACTTTGTAAGATTTCACATATGAAGGAATTCAAAAAGTTCATGAAAATGGAATTAAAAGATAAAAATGAAAAATGTAAACTTTATCTTACAAAATTAATCTCCATCAAATTCAAGACATTTTTCTAAGCAATAAGACCAGCTGTTTAGTTCATCCCTAAAGAACTGATGGTCCTAGGAATTTAGCCATGTCAATACAGTCATTCATTCATTCTTTCATTCAGAGACAGAGCCCTGGTTCTCCAGCCCTGGCTGGAGCATAGTGGTGCCATCATAGCTCACCACAACCTTGAAATCCTGGACTGAGGCAATCCTCCCACCTCAGTATCCCGAGTAAGCAGGACTACAGGCATGTACTAACCATAACAGGCTAATTTTAATTTTTTGTACAGATGTGTCTGAAACTCAGGCTAGTCTTGAACTCCTGTCCTCAAGCAATCCTCCCACCCTTGCCTCCCAAACTGCTGTGATTATAGGTGTAAGGCACCATGCCTCACTTCTTTACATTATTAGCAAGAAAAATGTGTGCCCTTTAAAAATTTTTTGAGATTAAAAAACAAAGAAATGGGTGGCGCCTGTAGCTCAGTGGGTAGGGCGCCAGCCACATACACCAAGGCTGGTGGATTTGAACCTGGCCCAAGCCAGCTAAACAACAATGATAACTGCAACAAAAAAATAGCCAGGCATTATGGCATGCGCCTGTAGTCACAGCTACTTGGGAAGCTGAGGAAGAGAATCTCTTAAGCCCAAGAGTTTGAGGTTGCTATGAGTTGTGATGCCATAGCATTCTACTCAGGGCTACAGCTTAAGACTCTGTCTCAAACAAACAAACAAACAAACAAACAAACAAACAAACCAAAGAAATCAGAAGGACCTGAATCAAGACTGTAAGGTCAATGCCTAATGATTTCCCATCAAAACTCATAAAATTGCCCTTGTTTGCTGAGGGGAATGAATGGGATCATTGTTGTGGAAGAAAAGGATTCTCTGGTGAATCTTTCTCGGGTATTGATCTGGTAAAGCTGCACTTCTCAAAATGATCTAATCATGTACAGATGTTATCGTTCTTTGGTCCTCCAGAAAGCCAACAAGCAACATTCCTTGAGCATCACAAAAACTATAACCATGACCTTTGCTCTTGATTTGTTCTATTTTGCTCTTTCTGGACCATTTCCACTGCTTGGTATCCATGGCTTTAATTGTGCTTTGTCAGGATTGTATTGGTAAAGCTATATTTTATCTCCTGTTACAAATCTTTGAAGAAGTGATTCAGGATCCTGATCCTGCTAGTTTAAAAACTTCATTGAAAGTTCTGCTCTTGTCTTCAGCTGATCAGAGTGCAAAATATCAAATGGGAAGTTGGTACCTATCAAGTGGAAAGTTTGCTCAACTTTAATTTTTCAATCAGAATTGTGTAAGCTGACCCAATTGAGATGTCTGTGATTTGGGCTATTATTTCAGCTGTTAATCCTCTTCAATTAGGACTCAAGGCAATTTTTTTCTTGCAAGTTTATACAGATGATCTGTTGCTGCAGGCTTCATCTTCAACATCATCTCATTCCTTCTTAAATATGTATCCATTTGTAAGCTGCTGATTTCTTTGGGGCATTGACCCCATAAACTTTTTCTAAAGCATCGATGATTTCACCATTCTTCTATTCAAACTTCAGCATAAATTTGACATTTGTCCCTGCTTTAATTTTAGCATAATTCATATTTTTCTTATAGGGACCCTTTTCAAAAATCTTATCCTTAGTACCTCAAACTAGATCTTGTTCACGCATATTATAATAAGTTAGTACAAGATTACTTCAGTTTTAAAAAGTTGAAATCCATGCATAGTTTTTTCATAATACTCATTTTTTCATGAACTTTTGGTCTCCTTGTATAAACAAGATTACATGATGTTTGTCTTTCTGTGCCTGGTTTATTGTACTTAACAATGTTCTCCAGGCTCATGAATGTTGTCACAAATGACAGAATTTCCTTCTTTTTAAAGGTTAAACGGTACTCTGTTCTGTATACATACCACGTTTTTGGATGCTTAGATTGATTGCATATCTTGGCTATTGTGAATAACGCTGCAACGAACATGAGAATATAGATACCTCTTCAACATGCTGATTTCATTTCCTTTGGATATATACCCGGATGCAATTCCTGGATCACATAGCTATCCTATTTTTAATTTTTTGAGGAATCTCCTTACTGTTTTCCATAATGGCTGTACTAAGAATGTGAGGATTTTGTAAATCCTCTGTTTACATCAACCTTGCTATAAACCCTTTGGCCAAAGCAAGTCACATAACCATGCAGAAAGTCAGTGTGAGAAGATGCCACCAAAGAGCACTGATATAGGAAAGTATAAAAAAATTGGTCCATTAATGCAATCAGTATACATTACTCTTGATTATCACTATTATTTTCATTTAATTCTGCACATAACTCACCAATAAGTTGCATAGTAACCATCCTCCACATCTACTTACTTTTAGGTCATGTCACTCATCTTAGAGCAAAACAATATAGGAATGACATTCTCATTTTTTTCTTGCAAGAATTGGATTTCCTAATAAGGGATACACACAGTAGCTTATGACAGGGTAAAAACAGGGTATTTTGCTTTTTCTTCACCACCTTCCTCCTCCACCTAACTCCCGTTAGCCAGAGACAACTGCAGATAAGAATTTAGTATTACTGAGATATTTTGGGAGACATTTTCCTTTATTGTCTATCTATACCATTCCCTTCATCATTATGCTACATAATATTTTTTTGAGATATATGGAAATTGAGAAAAAAATCAAGGACAAGAGCATAATAAGAGAATTACAAAAAAAGATACTATATAGGGAGTAAGTGGAGGTTGGAAGGAAAGAAAAATGTTAAGATTTTGATAACCAATTACAACAGTTTTGAAAACCAATTACAAAGCTTAGGTGGAATATAAAAATATTGATGTTCAAAAATTTCAACACCATTTAATTTTTCCCCATTACCCACATTTTGAATAGAGTGTAGATAGAACAGGAAAGGATAATTTCTTTTTCTTTCAATTGCCACTTGCCTTTCCATTTTCGTGTTTCCAAACCGGAGTTCAGCACAACAGAAACAGATGGAAGAAAAGTTTCCAAGAAATGGGGTTCTTAAACCACCAATCTGTTAGGAAGCAGCCTTGGTTCCTCATTCCCATGGAAACAAGGGTTTGTTGGGATCTACAGAGGTGACAAAAATCCACCACTGCTCTGCTACTGCTGCCTTCTGTGTCCAGAGAAATGGGTTTCAGGTCCTGCTTCCATCTAATAAAGGAGACATTACTCAGCTACTTTTCCATGTCTGCCTTTTTCTCATTCATTTACTAGTCTTTATATTATATCAAACCATGTTAATTTTTTCTGTGGTTACAGTTCTCCTTAGTGTCAGAGGAAGGCCGACAGAAGCCATTCAGCTCAAACTAACTGCTAGAACTAATGAGAAAACAGAAGCCTGGGGAAGCGAAGTCTCAGTAAAGACAGATTAGAGCTCATGTTTGCAGCTTCTAAACCAGAACATCTCACATCACCATTGTTTTCTCCTTGAAGCGTGTCCTTTGCACCAAATAATAGATGTCTGAGTTTCTCGTGTCTACCCAGCTGTTCAGGGCACTAATGTCATGCTGTCTCTCCACTCCCAGTCTGCATCCTCAGGCACATGTGTCCCCCCAACCTTAATTCCTTCAGCCACAAACTATTATTCTTATGTAAATTGTTAACTCCAAGATGTGCCTACCTTTCAACAGATAAATCCAGATGTGTTTGAATCTTACTTGGGCCTAAAGTGAGATACCCATGACAGTACTCCATAACAATATATAGGACTATTTTATTGGTTTGAAAATCTCATTACATGAGTATTTGGACCTCCCTCTCAACAACATCGTCTCTTATTTTAAACTTTAATGTGTTTCTTATTAATATGAAAATCTCTCCAGTTGCATTCCCCCCCAAATAAAAGTGTGTGACACAACTTATTATAATTCAGCTAATATTTTTAGAGTTATTCAAAGGCTATGGTTATTTTTTGGGGGAGTGGTCGTAAAAAACTTGAAGTCATGTTTTAGGATGTGTTATGTAATTCTTAGGTCAAAATAAAAAAAGGAACCACACCAAATACCTGATATGATAACGAGTCTATATTAAGTAGGTTGGAGGATTTGGGGGAGAGAAGGATTTAGAAGTTTAGCACACTTCTAGCCCTATTTGGAAGCAATCAGACTTTGGGACAGAATAAAGCTCAGGAAACTCAGGAAAAGTGAATTTTTCATTTAGGTTCTTTGTTTATAAAAATAAAAGCTCATATTCCAATTTTGGAAAGTATAAGACTCTAAACATCCAGGAATATTTGAGATCTTAACAGAGCTTCAAGACATCATCACTGGAACCAGTGATCCTTACAGAATTCGTTGGATATGTACATAGGGCAGAAGGCTGGTTGCAATGGTTATTGATTTCAAGATGTAGGCTCAATATCCTTGATACCACATTATTTTTCTTATTTGCCTTGTTCTCCTAAACACCCAGGTCCAAACCAGCCTGTTTTGGGGTAGAGATGCCTCCCTGTAGTTAGGATGGCCCTGGACCTCTACCACATGCAGGGGCACTGGGTCAGTTTGAGGTGACAAGAGGCCTGTTTGTTCTGCTGTCACCTCTTCACCTTGAATAAAGACCATACTAACAGACTGGGGTAGAGCCTGAGCAAGACTGTCCTATAGGCTGGAAAAAGCAGATTCTGCTCAGGCCAGCTTCCACACAAGGAATCTTAGGAGTTATTCCTTTCAATTTCCAAGATTTCTAAGAAGCATGCCACTCTGTATTCCCCCTTATCAAGGCCGGATTCTGTGCAATTTAACATCTGCTCTGTATAATGGAAAGCTTGTGAGTAGACACTCTCCCTGAAAATGCCATTTGATGATTAAGACAACTGTAATGACCAGACTCTTGGTAAACAGCTTTTGGATCAAATGTTGGCCAAGTCCATTCTTTAACTTATTTATTCATTCATCTATTGAATCATTCATTCAGGAGACTCTCAGGGAGTGCTGACTTCAGTGAGCCTTAGTCAAAGGAACCCAGTTCTCTCTACCACAAACTCTTCACAAGGGAGCTGCCAAATTTTGGTCAACGTAGGCAGTTTATTTTGAGATAGGTGGCAGCGTCTTATGATTACAGTGGTGTCTGGTCCCTGAAGCTGAGCTGGTCACATAGGACAGTGGAGAGTGGGACCAACAACAGAGAATAGTAAAGTCACACCAGATGGTTTCCTGGTCACAGAAGGTCTTTGACTTTGAAGCACATAAAAGAATGTGACCAGGGCTATAAATGACCTCATTTCAACAGCAACACCATTCTGCAGGGTGACAAAGTAAAGACTGTGATCACTGGGAGGTTTTATAGACACAGTAAAACCGCTACGCTGCGGGGCTGACTTCAGTGATTTATTGCTGGCTGCTGCTTCAGCTCCCACCCCAAGTTGTGCATAGATAATTATAAAAGAGAAGATTTAACAAAATACTGGGGTTGGGGAACAGAGAGTGCTTATTTTTACTGAGGACAAGGAGGGAATTTCAGGCAAGCCATCAAGGTGAACAAAGACCATTCCGGGCTGAGAAAATGGCAGATGATGGAAGAAACTTCTGATTGTCCTCGTTTTCCTGAAAACCATGTGTGTGGGTGGAGCACACGACCTCCAGCTGGAGACTATTCTTTTCGGCCTTCTTGCAGCCAGGCACTGCAGGCTGAGACTAGGTTCAGGCCAGGTATGAGCAGCAGTGCTGTGTGTAACTTCTGAGTCATCTCCTTAAAGCCACAGCTGCTTAACCCTGGCTGTCTCTGCCAGGCAGGAAGCTAAGCCCACTTCAACCCTGCAGTTGATGGCGACACACAGGGAGATTGTGAAAAGACAAGATATTAGGGCCCTGAGTTCCTGAATGACTGTGAGGAGCCACACTGCCCTGCTGGTTCTTCAGGCTCAGGGCTGGGTTGCTTCAAAGGAGAAATAGAAACTCTGATGAAGGTACTCTATTTTTGTTGCCTTGTTGTTACAGCAATTTAACCTGAAATCTAGTACAATGTCCAAAGGCACAAGGACTTGGAACAGTACCATTTACTCAGGGAAATCCTTGTGAGTAGAGCGCTGGGGAGTGAGTTGGGGGCAAGGTGAAGCTGAGAAGGTTGGGAAGGCAGGAATCAGTGCAGCTCTGTGGGAGCTGGTGGTGGGTCTGGTTTCTCATAAGA
The DNA here is from genome assembly GCA_963574355.1 of Loris lydekkerianus. NCBI lineage: Eukaryota > Metazoa > Chordata > Mammalia > Primates > Lorisidae > Loris > Loris lydekkerianus. Next base: position 33,714 of record CAUYPK010020032.1, read on the forward strand.
GGCACAATGGGCTTTGTCTTTATGAGCCTGGAGTGAGGTCTGTCTTCTTCCCTTCTAAAGATCAGTTCTGCCTCCAAAACAACCCTTTAATGCTGGCCTCTAGTTGGCAGCCTTGGTCCTGAGTTGGTGGGCATGCGTTTCCACACACCATGCCTTAGTTTGTCCTTCAGATCTCCCAACCTCCCAGTTGTGACACATCTTCCAGTCTGTAGCCTCAGCTTGCCCCATCAGCCCGCCACAGTGGCAGGGAGCATTCCTTCCAGGTCACCGCAGAGCCTGAGTCACCCCAGACCCACAGCCACAGTTCAGTGGAGCACTCCAGAAACTTACAGCCTTCCAATCAGATCTGACAGGTATTTGAATTCCAGGAAAATGATAACGGGAGAATTTCTCCATCCATACTGGATTTTACCGCTATCTGGTAAAATCTCTCCCATGCTTAATGTTCTGCTGTCTTGGCTGCAGAGGATAATTTAGAAGACAACTTAGTTAAATAAGGGCTTTAAACACTCTATTTCCAATAATCAAGACAGAAACCTTTAAAAAAATTTTTTTTTAACTTTCTTCTTTAACCATCCCATTTTCAAGAATCTTTAACACATAGTTAGACCTTTTTGGTTGGTGATGTGGAGAGTTACTCTCTTGTCCTTCCACAAAGCTAAACATTGACTGCACCCGGTATCACGGGTTGCTAAGTCCAGTTCCCGTCAGATTCTCTTTCCACCCTTCTCTGCCCCTCTGTGCCCAGGGAGGCTGACCTACAGACTGTGTCACTAGAGTCACTAGGCTCCCTGCTGTGTGTCTTCAGGTGGATTCAGTCAATGGGAGACCCTGGCAAGGGACCAAAGGGAACAAAGAAAGGAAGGCCGCAGATTTATGCTCCATGGCTTCCTCTCCATTTGGGTGCCTAGAGTTGCTTCCCTTTATAAGAGACTGCAGCTCCTCACAGTGGCCACACCAGGTCTCCCCACAGCTCTCCTCTGGGCTTAGGTCCTGGCCACTGCAACCCTACACCCTCACAACCACACCTTCTCTGACAGTGCTGGCTCCCCACTGCTTTCTGCCATGGGAGCTGCACCTTTCCTCCTTGCTTTCTCGAACTCTGCCCCCTACCTATAAAATAGCTTCTTGATTAAACTGTCATCAGTTATCTAGTTTCGGTGTGCTGTTTCTGTTTCCTGTTGGAAACTGCCTGGTGCAGCGATTTAGCTAGGATTGTATATAATGCACACAGCACGGGCACACCAGAAGAAAGCCCTGCTCTGGGGGATGGGGGGAGGGTGACATGAGTCTAGTCAGTGCCCCAACCAGTCCCCCCAGACATTGCTAGTCATTTCTTCAGGACAGAGGACTGGTTAGTCCTACCTGAACGTGGGCATGGCCTTGAAATGGATGTTGCTACAGGCGCAGGGGACACAGGTCTCCCTCTCCCCACAGTTCTTTCCTAAAGGAACTCTGCTCTTTGTTTCCATCCGTGTGTGTGCACATGTGTGCTCTCGCTTGCACACACATATGTATGTGTGAATGCAGACTTCTTTTTATCTGAACCAATTGAAGATAAGTTACATTGCGGCACTTTACCTTTAAATACTTCAGCGTGCATTTCCTAAGAATAGGAATATTCTCTTACATAACCACAGTACAATGATCAACTCCATATACTTTCATCAAGGTGACACTTTCATCTAATGTGGCATCTCTATCCCAGTTTTGTCAGTTGATCTAATAATGTTCTGCACAGCATTCCTTCCTCCTCGGGTACAGGGCTCAGTCTGGCCTTGGAGACTGCACCTGAGTCATCGTGCTCTCTTAGTTTCCTTTACTCCACAACATCTCACAGCCTTTGGATGTCTTTTATGACACTATTATTATTATTTTTTTAATAAAGACATTATCTTTCTAGAGCAGCTCTAGGCTCATGGCGAAATTGAGAAGAGGCATATGGATTTCCCACTTACCCCACCTCCACACATGCAAACCCTCCCCTGTATCAACATCCCCCACCGGAGTGACATTGACATTTTTAAAGAATAGAGTCCTCCCTCCCACAAACGCAGCCTTCTTTTAAAAAATACAACACTTCTCATTTTCTACCTTTCTGTTGTTTTCTTGTGATTAGATTGGGGTTTTGCATTTTCAGCCCTAATTCTGCAGAGGAGAGGTTAAGTCCGTTACAAGGTATCGGATCAGGAGGCACACAATGTCTGTCTGTCCTGCACTGAGGAAGGTCATTTTAATCTCACTGAAAAATTGTATGTTTTTCTCCCTTGAACTAAAAAGAGGCTGTGAAGAGACTCTTTAAGACCATGCAAGTATCCTGCTCCTCATCAAAATCTCCCCCAGGATTTAAAATCTATTGGTGTTTCTTACTGACCTAGTCTTTATTCTGTGGCTGCAAAATGATGACTTCCCCTCTCTAGCACTCCCTCCACATTGAAGATCTAGCTTCAGCATTCTTCTCTACTATTTATCTTTTTATCATCGATATGGACTCATGTGTTTCCATTATTCAATGGTTTAAATTTTTACTTGTACCCAGTTTGGCCAGTGGAACTCCTTCAAGCTGACTCCCAAGTCCTTGTAACATGCCCTATTGTTTTTCATGCATATTTCTTTACTTTCTGGCCTAAAACAGTTTTCCAGGCTCATCTTGCACCTACACTGTTCCAGCTGTGGAACCTGTCATTTCTGTGAGCCGTTCAGGTCTGTTTTTGTGAGGGATGTTACAGACCACTTTGGATACTAGATATACTCATTGCCACTGGAGTGTCTTTGCTTTTTGTGCTTTCAGAAGGGAGAACTAGAAAATACAGTATAAGCATGCATATACACGTAGACATACACAGATGTACACACAGCACATGAATGTGTATATTCAGATACATATTTTAGAACTCCTTTTTTTTTTTTTTTTTTTTTTCAGTTTTGGGCCGGGGCCGGGTTTGAACCCACCACCTCTGGTATATGAGACCAGCGCCCTACTCCTTGAGCTACAGGTGCCACCCTATTTTAGAAATCTTGCATTTGCACACTACCTCCAATTCCCATTCATACTTCCAGAATTCTTTCTTGCCTGTCTCCATCCCATCTTTGTATGGCTCTTCCACAGTGAGAACCTAACAGCATCAGCACATTTATTCTTTTGCTTAATTCTGTATTGCATCTATAAAATTTTCCAAATTGTTTCACCAATACCATTAAAATCAACACACCTACTGTATTGTTAGTATTCTCCAAAGCAATAGAACAAATAGGATATGTGTATAAGTGTGTGTATGTGTACATCTTATTATGTATGTGTATGTCTAAATTTATATGGGGAGAGAGTTCTTTTATTTATTTCATCATTTATTTTGTAGAATTGGTTCACATAGTTATGAAGGTTGGCAAATTCAAAATCTCCAAGCTAACAGGCTGGAGACCCAGGGAAGACATTATAACTCAAGTCCAAAGTCCATCTGGAGTCTGAATTCCCTCTTCCTTGGGCCACCAGTCTTTTCTCTTATAGCCTTCAACTGACCAGATGAGGTGCACTCATATTACAGAGGGTAACTCAGAATCTGCTGACTCCTTCACAGTGGTAGCTAGACCAGTATCTGACCAAATATCCGAATACTGTGGCCTAGCCAAGTTCACACCCAAAATTAGCTATCATACCCACTAAGAAGAACCTTTATTTCCAAAAAACAATTCTTAAAGGAAAGTCTGGCATGTAACATGGAGGGTTGGGGACCCTGCTATTTAAATGATGAGGAAAAAGAGAAGTGCACCCCTGCCTTCGTTTGCCCTGGACTCCTAGGCTAAATGAGTCACTGATGATCGAACTGAAGGCAATGCCACCGAGGAAGAGAGTCTTTTTAGGGCCCTCAAGTCATTCGTCATCTACACCCACCCACTAAGGGACAGTTCCCATCTACAACTATCCTAGTTTTGCCCCTCCCTGCTGAAGGCGAGCTCTACGATACATTTTTTTGCTGCTCTTCTCAAATCCTTCCCTTCCCCAACACTTACATATTTCCCCTTAGCCATATAAGGCAAAGAAATACCTACAGATTCTTTTTTAAGTCCAGGGCATGGAGAGTCACTGCTGATAGGAGTTCCCTAGGAAGTTTCGTTATCTGAAAGTACACGGTTAGAGTACGCCTAAGATAAATGCTCCTATCTTGGGTAAGAGAAAGCAGCCCAGATAATCAGCCTTCCGCAGCCCAGCTCTCACGCTTATCTGTTTTGCGTGTCCGTGTCCGTCTTGCTTGAGTAGAAGCATTTTATTCTGCTGAGACAGTAGGGAGCAGCTGTTTGATCCTTGACCAAAGATAACCTTGGAGAGCTTCTATCTTACATGCTGTGAGTTCTGAGTTAAATGGCCATCCATTGAATTCTTGAGAGAGAGAACAAGGCCTGGGTTTCAAATGAAGGGAGGCCATCATGGAAATACACACACTCTCACAGGGCAAGATTCTCAAACACATGGCATGTGAGTGGAATTGTTGGATTGGTGCAGAGGGGCATGTGAGTATCCCTCCTATACACTTTGGAGGGCTCAGGGCCATAACACAGGCTGCAGCTGCTCCTTATCTTGGCAGCAGCAGTGTGACTTCTGGTGGCATTCTTTCCTTCTATTCCAGCATTCTCCAGGGTCTGGGGTGCTGTAGGCATACCCACCTTGGTCACAGGCAGTGACCTGAAGGAAAGAAGGAGCTACAGAAATGGTGGAGAGGGGTGGCCAAGGAAAGTCCCCGAAGCTATGGAGAAATTGAGGGCAGGCTGACAACAGGATACCTTTGCAGAGTGCAGGCATGTTCTTTCCAGGGGCAGCCCTGTCAGTCACTGCCCTAAGCAGGCCCAGCTAGATCAATGTCTGCGACCCCCTCCCCACCCTGCTCTTAACCTATCTCTCCTCAGATTAAAATTGTTCAGGATATGCCCAAACTCACTTCTAGCCAGTGCTTCTAGCCAGTGTCCAGCCCGGCACTGGGTACTTGTCTGGCCTCTTTCTGTACCATTGCACAATATATGTTTGTCATACCAGACTATTTTCTGTTCCTGGAACATATCCTAGCCCCTTGTGACATCATGGCTTATGCATTACGCTTCCTTTTTCTAAAATGTCCTCTGCACGCCTGTCTGGTAAATGCTGTTCTTCAAGATCCAGTGCAGATCCTCCCTCCTTCTCTACACTTCCCCTGGCTTCCCTTCTTAATTCCTTCCTTATGTTCCCATGGCAGTCTGGGCCCAATGTCACACAGCTGTAATTATTTATTAGCAACATCTGCCAGTTTCCCACATGCGTACATATTTGTCACACAAGGCCCTGAGACTTTAAGGCTGTTGGCCTGCCCTGGTCCACTCAGCTAAACTCTACACCCCAGCTGTGTTCCCAGCTTCAGTCCCAACGATCTTCTCTTCTGTAGTGGATACTGTCAATATCCTCCCGTCAATTTTCATGGCTCCTGACATCCTGCCATGCTCTCCATCCGCGGCCTCACTCTCGTATCCTAGATCTGTTTCTGTGTATCTCTTTTCCCAGACTAAGCACACATTTTCACTCCCTGTGCCAGGTACTTGCACATCAGTTGTGACTTGTTGGCTCCTACAAGTAACCACTGTGTTCATTCCACTCTGTCCCTAGCATCAGCCTCCTCATTCTTGGTGGGTGAGCCCAGCCTCAGAGACAGAAGTCAGGCACCACCAGCCTGTCACCATTAGATTTCTCATAGCACTGTGTCTTTATTTGTGTGCTAGTCCCTAGCACAATGCTGAGGTGGTAATCAATGCTCACTGACTAGTGAATAAATAAGCCCTAAAACTGTCATATGGTATGATTTAACTTAGAACCTTTTATTAATAGTACTTAGTTCAGGGGAACCCCAGGCCTTGGCCTGTGTTCTTAGTCACCACAAGAAACGTTTTCTAAAGTTAAAAAAAAATTCTGTGGGCCACATGTGGTAGCTCACATCTGAAATCCCAACACTCTGGGAGACTGAGCCAGGTGGATTGTTTGAGCTCAGGAGTTCAAGACCAGCCTGAGCAAGAGCAAGACCCCATCTCTAAAAAATAGCCAGGCATTGTGGTGGGCGCCTGTAGTCCCAGCTACTTGGGAGGCTGAGGCAAGAGAATCACTTGAGTCCAAGAGTTTGAGGTTGCTGTGAGCCGTGACACCATGGCACTCTTCCCCCAGGGTGATGGAGTAAGACTATGTCTCAAAAAAACAGAAAGAAATTCTCAGAACCCACATAAAGTTATAATTTTATTAACTTAGTTGATAAAAAATAGATTAATAAATTATTAAAGATGTAGTTTACAGAAAAATGGATTCACAAAGCCCTTAGAATAGTCACACCACTTTTGGAATCTCTGTGTTAGTATTGACTTTGGTCTGAGTTACTGTTATACAAGTTGACTTATCTACCAGAGTCATTGTGACTCACCCCATAGTAGTTAGTTTTTGTTAGTTTTACTTTCAGCAGAAACTACAGAGCTTGCAATTGTACAAATGATGAGTTGCCACATCACACTCAATAGAATGGCTAAAATCAAGTATACTGATAAAAATTCCAAGTGTGAATGAGGATGTAAAGAGCAACTCAGTTCTTACCCATTGCTGGTGAGAATGCACCATGGTGTGTAATTGCTATGGTTTGTCCCCACCAAGACTCATGTTGAGGCTTAATCTCCAATGTGGTGGTGTTAGGAGGTGGTTCCTTTAAGAGATCATTAGTCACCTTGAAGTCATTAGAGCAGTGGTTCTCAACCTTCCTAATGCCATGAACCTTTAATACAGTCTAAAGGGGTCATGACCCACAGGTTGAGAAGTGCTGAATTAGAGGGATTAATGCCTTTCTCTTGGAAGTGAGTTCTCACTATTTGGGGACTGGATTAGTCACTGAGATGGAATGTTATAAAGTGAGGCTGCCTGGTATTTGCATGTGCCCACTTCCTCCTTTGCAGCCACCTGTCTTGGACTTCCCAGCCTCCAGAGCCATGAGCTAAATAAACTCTTTTATCTATAAATTACCCGGTCTCAGGTATTTTGCTAGAGTAACAGAATATGAACTAAGACAGCAATAAAACTATTTTATTCTAAAATAAATGTATAAGCCTGATAAAAATCTCTTGCTGTAATTTTCCACATTGATATTCTATAAGAGAAAAAGCATGTGATCATCTCAATATCCAATTTACAAAGCATTAGATAAAATTGAACATACCTTCATGTTAAAAATCTCTTAGACAATAGTAATAGAAGAAATTTCATGACCTGATAAAGGATTTCTAGCAAAACTCACCAAAAACATTATATGTAATCATGAAAAATATAAATAATTCCATTACAAATAGAAAGACAAAATACTCACTATCACTGCATCTATTCAATAACATACTAGAGGGCAGTGCCTGTGGCTCAGTGGGTAGGGCACCAGCCCCATATAGCAAGGGTGGCTGGCTTGAACCAGGCCCTGGACAGCTACAGCAACAATGACACTGCAACAACAACAACAAAAAAAATAGCTTGGCACTGTGGGGGGTGCCTGTAGTGCCAGCTACTTGGGAAGCTGAGGCAAGAGAATCGTTTAAGCCCAAGAGTTGGAGGTTGCTGTGAGCTGTGACCACACAGCACTCTACTGAGAGCAACATAGTGAGACTCTGTCTCTAAAAAAAAAAAAAAAAAAAAAACTAGAGATTCCATAAGTATAGTAATCTAAAAAATTTTTTTTAAAAAGGGAAAGGTATATGGATTGCCAAAGAAGAAGCAAAACTGCCACAGTTCACAAATTATGTGATAGTCTACATAGAAAATCCAAGGTACTTGATATTCTAATTATTAGAAGATCAATGAATTTGGCAAGATTGCTGGATATGCATGCAAAAAGTTCAACAGTATTCCCATATACTAGTAAGAAATGTGTTTAAATGTAATTAAGAAAGACATTATTTAAAATAGCAAAAATACCACAGTACTCAAGAATAAGACTTTCAAAAGATGTGTAAGACTTTTTTGAGGATAACTATAAAGTATTATTATAAATATTAAAGTTGATCTAAGTAAAAACATATACAGAGATTTGACAATTACATTTACAAAGTCAACCTAGAAAAAGTGCTACATAGCTCATTGCTGAATATCACTGCAGTCACCTTCAAAGCACTTCCCTTGAGAAGCTATGCACTAATGTCAGGACCTGGTCCACCCTTCAAAATAATTTTGTAATGGCCATCAAAGCTGTCATCATATTACACTTGATGTCCTGAATATCATCCAATGTCTTCCTTTTAATATTTCCTCTATCTTTGGATAACGAAAAAAGTCACTGGGGGCCAGATCAGGTGAGCAGGGAGGGTGTTCCAAGATAGTTATTTGTTAACTGGCTAAAAACTCCCTTACAGACAGTGTCATGTGTGCTGATGCAAGAGCCATAACTTGTTGGCAAAAAGGGCATTTTTGTCTTTTTCAAACAGTTTTTTCAGTATTTCCAAATAGTAAACTTGGTTAACTGTTTGTCCAGTTGGTACTCTGATACCAAGAAAGGTTAGCAACATCATTTCGACTTGACTTGGACTGATGGCATTTTTCTGGTTGTGGAGAATTGGCTGATTTTCATTGTGTTCTTTGATGCTTTGTTGCAGGGTGGTATTAGTATACTCATATTTCATCACCAGTGATAACATGGCCCAAAACATCATCTTGCTTCTTCAAAAGGTCTTGGCAAACTTTAACTCTCATTTGCTTTTGTTCATCAGTGAGCTTTTTAGGGACCATTTTTGCACATACCTTTCTCACTCCAAGGCTTTCAGATCAGATTTTCCTAACTCTATTGATGTTTACTTGATCTATTATGCTTCTGATGCACAATTCAACACATTCCTGCCATGTTTCCATCAGTTCTGCTCACTATTGACCACACTGACCTCTCTTCATTGGTGATGCTTTTTCTCTCCTCAGAAAAATGTTTAATCCATTTGCACATTGCCATTTTCTTCAAGGCATTGTCCCTTCAAACTTGGACTAACATGTCTCTGATTTCACTTCCACCCTTGACAAGCTTAACAAATTTAATGCTTGTTTGTTGTTCTAGTCCACACTCTGACATTCTCTTGATGGCACACAAAAACAGGCACAATACAACAAACACCACTCAGCATGATACCACCACACGCCAACACAAACACAACTGAGAGACACTGCATACCAGGTTTGTGAAATCTTTCCAAGCTGTTTGTACAATGCTCCTAAGGTAAGTCCATGTTGGTAGGTTTGTGAACTTCATTGTTAGACTTCATACAGTGGACTGTCCATCTCATGGGTTTCACATCCTTGACTTCAATCAACCAAGTTTCAAAAATAGTCGAAAAATAAAATTAAAAAAAAAATACAATACAAATAATGTAAATTAAAACAAATACAGTATGACAACTGTTTATGAAACAAAATTTATATCTTAGAAGGTATTACAGGTTAATGTAGAGATCATTTAAAATATAGAGGAGGACATATGTATGTTGTGTGCTAATACTGTACCATATTAGGGACTTCAGTATCTGCATATCTTGGTATCCACAGGGAAGTTCTGGAACCAATTCCCTCTTGGACACTGGAACAACTGTATCATATTTTTGGATCAGAATACTCAATATCTTAAAGCTATCAAATGTTCTCAAATTAGCAGAATAAATCAATGCAATTCCAATTCAGAAAATCTTAGCGAAATTTTTCTCCTTTTATTGAAATGTTAATTATGGAATGTATATGGAATCATTAAATACCAAGAAAAATAAACTTTAACAAGGGGAAAAAAAGGTTAACGGCTCACTTTACTATATAGCTTATTAAAAATCTGTAATCACTCAGGATGGCGCTGGTATCAGTGCATAACATCCCAAGGGGAGTACTTTGAAGGTGATCATAATGATACTCAGGAATAATGTATGTAGCACTTTTTCTAGAATGAGTTCATGAACATACTTGTCTAACTCATATGTGGTCAACAGAGTCCAAGCAGATTACCCCCTACTCTCCAATCCAATGTAAAAGATGCAGCATCTCAAAATCCCTTGGATATTAAGAGACATGTTCTTCAGACAAAGAACTACCCAATGGGTCAAAGCAGATAGTGACTAGTGTTGTTAGTAATAACAGGTATTGGCATGACTGAGTTCTCACAATATGCTAAGTAGTCCACCTGTATTATCCACTGAATCCTCACTGTGCTGTATGCCCAGCACTGTTGTTCACCTATTCTATGACAGGCCACCAAAACCTCTATAAGTAATGTGCTCACATCACAGAATTGGTTCTTGGGAAGAAAGAATGGATGATCCACCAGGTATCAGTGGACATTTCTGGGACCCAGAGTGAAGGAAAAATAGAAAATTTATTTGCCTTCTCTGGAACTCAGCCATATGATCTTTAAGGAGCAAGTGAGACTGCTTGGTCTATTTAGAGGAGGTTGCATGGCTCTCAATGGAGATGGCCAATCCGCTAAAGACAGCACAGATGGGAAGAAAACCAGAAGATGGCTGCCTGAGCTCCATAAGCTGTGACAGGCAGGAGTGTCCTCTGGGGGCTCAGGCTACTATCAAGGATGACAAGGATGTGTGTCCCTCTGACTTCTTGCCTCTGTAACTGGTCCCTGACATCTGACCTGGAGCTGTGGATCAGGACGCAGCTGGCCCAGGCTTTACTCCCAGCTCTGTCATCACCAGGATATTCATTACCTTTGAATGAGCCCTTTCATCTCTCCCAGCCTCAGTTTCCTCCTTAATAAAGTGAAGAGATTAGACTAAGTAAATTTGAAAGTTTCTAGTAATCTGATTCTTTTCTTCATTATTTCTATATATCTAACAGTTAATTTTAGTAGTAATTTTCACACTCCATGGAGGTGATTCAGAAATTCTGCAAAGAATAAAGTATTCACCAATAAGAAAGGAACCCAATGAGAACATCTATCTATTTATGTATTATTATTTGAAATGAAACTTTACTCGAAAAAAGAGTTTATTGCTATTCAATTTGAAAATCATACAATAGAAAACTCAAAGATAGGGTAAGCTTTTAAGATCTAAAAGAATAACTTTATAATGCAGGAATTTTAGTGGCACACTCTTGCCAAAGTGGATGGGTGGTCCCTTCCTGAAGGGACCCACAGTCACACCCCTCTCCTGCATGTCTCCTGCCTACTTAAAGTCTAGGGCACCATTCCCCAGGGAGGGGCCTTTCAGAGGCAAGGGGCCTCTCATTATAGGAGTGTCTGGATGAATAGCAGTTTGTCACCCTTGAGAGGAGTGGCTCAGCCATGCTTTTCTAGCACTTCAATGGATACAGTTCTTCAAGAACATCTTATGAGAAGAGAAATTCTATCACATTAAATGTTATTTATCAGCTGTGAGATGTATCCTGATTTCAGAAAATTAAGATGTAATGAAAGGAAAGTCATGGCACTCAAAAATCGAGAAACAGCTTTTTTTTTTTTTTTTTTTTTTTGCTGGAGTCACTGCTGTGCTGTAAGAGAGCCTGGGGAACATTGTCATCTTTTCCCTGCATCTGATCATAAATCTGAGCCTGTGTAAGCAGCTCCAACCTCTCACAGTTTCTCATGTTTGTATGGGAGTAGGGTTTGATTGCTGAAAGGATGTTGCAAATTAGCTGTTTCCCAGTGAAAGGAAACTTTGCCCACAATGGCCCTTTGTGACATGTTCATCCCACTCCTTGCAAAGAAATTGACCCTGCATTAGGATAGTGACACTCATACAAAGAACAGGTGCTCACTGTGGCTCCATAGAACAGTCAGGAGTGACATTTCTACTCTTGCAATTGGTCAGTCTGACACTCACAGACGGGGAGCAGTCTGTTAATAGTCTTTACCATCTTCTTATCACTCTATTTACCTCCCCAGAATGGCCCATAGCAGGTGATTGACATTAGTGAAGATAAGGAGAAAAGGAGGGAAGAACTTGAGGGAAGCAGTCAGTGTTGATGAATATTTTCCTTCCGCCTCAATTCTATTTATTATCTCCACTACAAAAGGAAGTTTAAAAGGTAGAGGATTTTTGTCTGGTGCAAATAACAGAAGATACTACTCAAGTGGCTTAAATCATGAAGAAAAACAGCTCACATAACAAGAAATGTCCAAGATAGGGTGATTCCAGATGTGGTAATTCAGAGGCTCACTAATTCCAAGAGGCTCAATTCCAAGTCCCTAGGGTTTTTTCATCTTTCTCCTCAGCCATTCTTAGCATTTCAAAAGATGCAAACCATGTAATAGGAAACTCTCACAGACAAGATGAGCTTCTCCCTTAATCCCAAGAAAATTGCAAGAGTGGCAGGCACATTTTGATAGATGTGGAAAAATGGACCATCCTTTCCTTGTGTCTCTTTTTAAGAACTAAGATTTTTTACAGAATCTCACACTTCCTGAAGATCCTCTCTTGCCAGAATTCAGTCACATGTGTATCAGGAAAACAATCACTTCAAGGGGGGTTGGACTACTGGAGATTGTCTCAGATCAGTCACAATTTATCTGATTCCACAGGGAAAAGGGCAGGACCTGGACAAAACAGAGGGATGAGAAAGGGAGGTCTTTTGGCTACCTACCTCCAGTATCTGCCACAAAGAGCTAGAGCCAGTGTGATACCCTGGAACTTAGTAACTGCCTGGATCTAAAAGAACCTGTTGAAAGTTGTTATGGAAACTTGGGCCTGCCTTCCCTGGTTCCAGTCAAATCTGTAGGATTGAAGAAACTCCTATGGAGATATCAGAGGTGCTGTGAGATGACCAGATGTTGTGCTGTCCTAAAGAGGCATGACAGGGTGACATCTCCCCTCATGCGAAATCTATCCTTTGACTTATTTTCATTTTTCTAAAGCAGTGTTTTTCAATCTTTTTATCTCCACACTTGAACCTATCATTAAATTTCCACATCACACTTAAATTATGTTGATCAAAAAAAGAGAAAAAAAAAGAATACATTTACTATGCTATGAACTTCTTTCAAAAATAATTTAATAAATGATCATTAAAATTTTTCAGTGAGGTTGGAGCAAGATGGCGGACCAGAGACGTCTCTTTACCAGCCACTAACAGTGAAACAAGGGAGAGGAGAATTCAGCCACCTCTGGCTGGGGGATCCTACCCAGAAACATCACTCTGGTGCACAGTGAAGCAGTAGGGCACTCCATGAGCCTATGAGGTCTAGAGCTGAGAAAGACCAGTATAGAAGGCAAGTGCCTGGGTAGAGGCCAACCAGCCCTCTTGCAAAGGGCTAGAGACAGCAGAGGGCTATCTTGCAGTATTTTGTTTTTAGACTGTGCTGCTTGCTGGAGCTCTCTTGGAAGGGCTTAAGCAAGCATGTAAACTTGAACAGTGTCGGGCAGCCAGGATTAAATACTAGGTGGGGTAGAACTCACATTGGCTTGGCTACTGGCTGGGTGCCACCACAGTGGGAAAGCTGCCCAGGATGAACAGTCTACAGGGTCCTAGTGTACGGCCAGTTCTGGTGCACTTGCTGAAGTTGGGCAACCATCCTTGAGATGAATTGAACGCCCTCCACACTCTTGAGAAGGCCACTTTGTTGTCAGGGAGCACTGTTTGGAAAGTCAAGACATGCCTCCTAAGAAAGCTGACAAGAGCTTTAGGATCCCAATCATACAGGGACTGAATGCTGGCAAAGCAACCAGGCCCTGAGTGAGGAAAAACAAGTCAGGAAGACCAGGTCTCCTTAGCAACTAGTAAGTGGCTTCTGGCCCTGATCTTATACAGCAAAACTAGCATGTGTGCACTCTATCTCCTAATGCCACAGCACTACAATGCCTCCTGGTGTCCAGGCAATATATTGCAATATATAGAATATCTATTTTTTCTTTTGTTTCTTTTCTTTTCTTTCTTTTTTTTTTTTTTTTATAATTTATAGCTGTGTAAATTAATGCGATCATGGGGCACCATACACTGATTTTATAGACCGTTTGACACATTTTCATCACACTGGTTAACATAGCCTTCCTGGCATTTTCTTAGTTATTGTGGTAAGACATTTATATTCTACTTTTACTAAGTTTCACATGTACCCTTGTAAGATGCATCACAGGTGTAATCCCACCTTTTGTTTCTTTTCTCATTTTTTCTTTTTTGTTGTTGTTGTTTTTCATTTTTACTTTCTTCAATAGCAAGAGCTCCTCCCTTTTTGTTATGATTTCTCAGCCCTTATTATTCTCTCTTATTTCACTTTTTTATTTTTTGAGACTCTGGGTAGAGTGATATGACATCATAGCTCACAGCAAACTCAAAATCTTGGACTCAAGTGAGCCTATTGACTCAATCTCTCAAGTATCTGGGACTATGGGTGCTGGCCATAATGCCAGTTTTTTTTTAGATATGGGGGTCTCACTCTTGCTCAGGATGGTCTCATACTCATAAGCTCAAGCAATACACCTGCCTTGGCCTACCAGAGGGCTAAGATTATAGGCATGAGCCACCACACCCAGCCTCTCTTTTTTTTCTCTTATGGTAGAGACTTTTCTACTTTTCTCATCTTTCACACATAAATTTCTCATACAACTAAGATATCCCTTTTTTCCTTTATCTTATATAAGTATATTTTTAATTTTCTTTACCTATTTTTACTACTTTTTTCTTTGTGGGCTGGGGGATTATGGCACTGCTCTGGGTGGGGGGGGGTGTCACAGCATTGGTCTGGCTCAAGGAGGCCATGGCTCATGGTCTAGGATGTCCTTCAGGCTTTGACTTTTGGAAAGATGGTTGGTAAGCCTCCATGGTGACATACTGCTGATTTTTTCTATATTTGGTGGAAGTGGGGAGTCTTGCTTTTGCTCAAGTTGGTAAGGAGCACTTCTGACCTCAAGGGACCCACCCAGCCCAGTCCCCTAAAGTACTGGAGTTGTGAGTGTGGGCCAAAGTACCCTACTAAGCACCACCATTTCTCCTGTCTCTCTCTTTTTCTCTTTCTGTCCTACTTCTCTCCTTCAATCTTTCCTTCCCCCCTTTTTCTTGTATTATTTTCTCTCTTATTTCACTCTTCTTCTTCTTTTTTTTTTTTTTTTTTTTTTTTGACCATCACACTGGACTACCAGCAAAGTAAACACCCACAAACTAAAGGACAAAACCTAGCTTCCACAATGGCACAAAGAATAAAACTAAGTAATGGACTTTCACAAAATAAGATGAATAGAACTTCACCACACATACCAATTCTCTCAATAAATGTAAATGGCTTGAATTCCCCACTGAAAAGGCTGGCTGAGTGTGAAAAAAAAAAAAAAAAAACACATGTCATCTATATGATGTATCCAGGAAACACACCTAACCTTGAAGGACAAAACAAGACTCAAGGTGAAGGGTTCGAAAACAATATTTCAGCCAAATGAACATCAGAAAAAAGGAGAGGTTGCAATCTTATTATCAGATACAGGTGGATTTAAAGCAACACAAATGGTCACTTCATAGCGGTCAAGGGAACAATATACCGTATATACTCGAGTATAAGCCGAGTTTTTCTGGCACAAAATTTGTGCCAAGTTTGGGTTTTTCAGCACAAAAAAAGCTTGGCTTATACTCAACTATATATGGTAACAAGAGAACATTCAATTCTAAATATTTATGCACTCAACTTAAATGCTCACAGATTTATGAAACAGACCTATAATACCATATTAGTTGGGGAATTTACCATGCCTCTGAGCATATTCCCTAAATAGAAACTAAACAAAGATAAAAGGGACTTAGGAAATCACTGTTCTAAAGTGAAGATATGAGCATATCACTCTCCAGATCAAAACACCATGTGGCATTCCAACATGTTCCCAAGCCATCTTGCTCTTCTTATCCTATTTCTTTTATACATGAATGCCAGCAAAGTGTCTTTTACTTTTCAGCTTCGTTTGTCTGTGTTGAATCTCGAATAGTCTTTCCTACTGGCCTGCCTCATAAAATCCTATTGATTCTTCAAGACCAAATCAAATGTCAAGTCTTTCTCACCCCCTAGTTTCTCTTCGATTTGCATTTCCATAACTATTGCTATTGTTGGTCTTAAGTCTGCCCATTTTTTATTATAGCTTCCTGACAGTTCTCCCTGGCTTTTCTTGTCCACACTTAGGAATGACAGTTCTAAAACCACTAATCTAACCATGTCATCCTTTGCTAGTAGTATCTTTTCTGGCTACCTGTAGCTCCCAGAATGCATCTCCATAACATGGCTCATGGATATCATGTTGATCAGGGTATGTCTCTATCTCACATTTGATAATCTGCATACTGAACTATCTCCCATTTATGAGGGAAGTTTGCTCTTTCTCTCCTGCTTAGTTTGGTTCAACTTGTGTCACCTTTGCCAGAAAATTTTGCCTCACCAGCTCTGTACTCTTCAGATCTAAGCTGTTTGATTTTGTTCCCCTAAGTCTTGGCTAGTGCTCTCCTGTCCATTTGAGAGCCCCTTAGGTTTTATCTAACATAACACTTAAGCTGCTCAGATTTCACAGATTCACTGACATTCCTTCAGGATAAGGGCTGCCTTTTGTACACACTATAACTCTGGCACATAAAAAAGATAAAAGATAATAACGGAGTTGATGCTTACAGAATAAGTTGGAGCAATGTAGGCCTTAAATACACTTTAGATCTTTCACCCGTCTTGGCTAAGGCTTAAGCATATAGTGAAAAATCCAAGCCTTATCTTTGTATGAGACTACTATTTATTATTATTTATTTATTTATTTATTTTGCAATTTTTGGCTGGGGCTGGGGCTGGGTCTGAACCTGCCACCTCTGGCATATGGGGATGATGCCGCCCGAAACTACAATTTTTAAGTTTCTAAAACTTCTGGCATTTGTGGACCATTTACTCTGTATGTATATCACACAAATCACCAATAAACATATACATTTTCAAAATATTCATCACAATTGAAAAAATAAAACTGAAATATGTAATATGTCATAATTATCATGTTATTTTTGTTATTATTATTGATAATCCACACTGGAAGTAGGACAATATTTGTTTATCATCTTGCACTGAGGGATCTATGAATAGTTGGAGCCACTGGCCAGATTTCTCTTTATTCTATTAAGTTACAACTTTTTAATTCATAATGAAAGGTTTGGGAATTAGTCTGTTTGGTGGGTCTTTCAAATACTTATGAAGAAGCTATGGTGAGACATCTCACTAAGATGGATTTCTCCACTCCGTTAGCAATGAAATCAGCACTCAAAATTAGATGATTCTGTTTCAGAGATAGTAATAGATAAATTATTAAATCCCATCTGGGTAAGTTCAGCTTTGGAAAGTGTTTCTTTATATTTTTTGTAGGCATATTCTTAAAATTTTTTAATATGTTCATTATGTAGGATCAGTTTATTTCTCCAAGGAGTGAAGAAAATCAGCTGGATTTGGAAAAAATTGAGATGTTTAAGAATCAAGCCATTTATGTCAAAATCAGTCTTTTTAAAGCTTATCCTAAACATAAAGAATTATTACTTTTCAGCCTTAAAGTGATAGTTTTATGTTGACAATATCATATAATATAATGATATAATACTGTATAATACTTGAACAAGTCACTTGAAATCAAAGAAATATCCTTTATTGGGGTAACATACACATATATCTCAGAGACAGTCTCAGTTTACATCTATTACTTCAATAAAAAATATTGAAAGTGCCTCTTTTTACTCTCAAAAGTGTACATAATCAGACAATAAATTAGACAGCCTCCTCAATCTTTCTTGGCATTAATAGTGTTATATAATATAGAAGTGTTTCTATATATGATCTCATATAAGTACTTTTGAATAAATTACATTTCTATATATAGTCTCATGGATATTTTTTCCTATGGCAATGTGAAAAAGTATAACTTTATAAGTCACTGCCCATTTTTTCCCCACATTGCATGCTAAATAATTTCATCATTAATAGATAGAAGTCAATCATGCTTATAATTGCCATCATTTTCTTTAATCCCAAATCAAGACTAAGAGTGACAGTATTGAATGCCATTGTTCTCTGTGAATGAAGCAATGTGAGGCCAGGTATTCAGGAGTCACTTCTTTTTGCTCTATACAGAAACTCACTTCCTGGATGTCCATACCTGTCAACAATGACCCAAATACACCTCAGGCCATATCACCCCTCACAAAGGAATTTTCGTAAATGAATAATTTTTGCTTTAGTGTAACAGTAGTGGTGGATGTCAGTGTGTGAGTAGAACAAACCCCACCAAGCACTTCACACACATAGATAGACAGCATGTGTTCCAAGGGGGGATTCACACTCAGCCTGTCTGTGGTTCCATCTGACCAAAAGGGACACACACATGCAACATGAATATGGCAATGCTTCCACATCACATGCCATCATTATTATGTGACATCAGTGGTTTCATTTGATAAAAGAATTATTTAATAGCTCGTACTATTTCCTCTCAAGCACTGTATTTTGGTGTCTCTAGAAGTGTTATAAACTTCTTAGCAATAGTATGGCCTGTGTCAAAATTTTCAGTGAAGAGTAAAACTATGAATGATATCTTAGTAACACTGACCTCCATCTTTAGTGATAAAATACACTAGTTCCCTCCCAAATGCATTATTCAGGTCTTGTGCTAGAAAGATGTCATTAGTTTACTAGAGAGATCGTGTCTCCATTTGAAAATTACAGGTAAGCTCTTCTGGCTTCATACAACTGTTTTACAAAATTTTAAAATAGTGTATCCAGAAATAAGAATAAATGAATTTACTGGTTCAGTAAAATAGTTTCATCACTATATACTTACTTTTTGTATTTTATTTTTTTAGCTTGCATGTGTTAAATTATCTAATTGACAGATCACCTTGAACCAGAGCATACAGATTCATATTCTAATATTTGTACGAAGCTTCTGATCAGCACTTATAATTATGACATTTTTCCTGAGTTCTTGTATTATACATTTTACTCATTGTTTTGTATTTTGGAAAATCATTTTGAGACTCTGGTCTATTTTTATTAATTGGAGAAATAATAGAACTAATAATAATGTTAGATATGAGCTGCCTCTCCTGGTAAAGCATAATACTACATACAAGATTTAAGAATGAATTGGTTATTGTGCCTATAGCAGCATTTCTATGAAAGTCACAATCTTATATTTCAGATTTGAGAAAGATACATTGAATCAAATTCTTGTTGTTCTTCCCTGAAAACCAGGGGTTAGCAGGCTTCTGAACAGTTCTTCAAAGTGTAGGCCCACCAGGTGCCTACATATTGATCTCTGGTCACCAGAAGGGCATAATTATCTCTTAAAACTACAAGACTGAAAGTCATTATCCTGGGTGCCATGCCAAAATATCACTTTAGCACAGAGAAAACTGTTTTCATATGTTCCAAAAAAGATTGTACATGTTTCCTTGGTTATGACACTGGCATTTCACAATCCTTGAAGTCTGAAAGGTCTCTCTACATTGTAGGTACAAAGTATGCTCTACCAGACAAACAACATTAGTCACTTATAGCAATCAAGAACCTTACAAAGCTCAGAACTTTATGAAGTTTAACTACAGAATAATAACACTGGTTTAACAAAGCTATGCTTGAAAACCACCGTGTTAAATTAATCTATTTTATTTAGTCAGCTTTGTAAAGCCAGTGTCATTATTCTGTAGTTAACCTGGATCTTTGTACCCTCAATGAATCCCCAATAATTAAAAAAAAAAAAAATTTCCAGGTGTTGTGGTGGAGCTACTTGGGAGACTAAGGCAACAGGATCACTTGGGCCCAAGAGTTTGAGGTTGCTGTGAGCTATGACCCCACAGCACTCTACTGAGGGTGAAAGAGTGAGACTCTGTCTCAAAAAAATAAACAAAGAAAGATATATAAGCATAAAAAATATATATTCTTCTATTTATTCATTTAGTGATACTTTACTGAACATTTGTTGAATGAGTATCATTCAAACTTACTACAGCCTCTGCCCTTACCCTCCTTTCCCCACACTAATTACCCTATCAATTAAGTTTTTACATCAGGTTCTGAGTCTCAGATTTTATGCTTTTTTGAAAATTGAGGCATAATTCACATACAATGTTGTACAGACTTTAAGTGTTGTACAGACTTTCAAGTAGTTTTAATTAATATAAATCAAGAAGAACATTTCTAAAATAAGTTTTAAATTAAAATTATAGCATTTTTAATATGAAGAAGTCTTTTGAATCTTTTAACACATACTTGGTTATTTTTAGGTCTCTTCAATGGCATATTAGACATAGCTGCAGAGAAAATTACTGAACTAGAAGATAGATTAGAAGAAATTACTGAGACTATAGCACATACACAAAAAAGAAATGAACAATATAAAAGATATCCTAAAAGATATTAGGGCTGTGTGTTCAGAATATACAAAGAATGCTTATAGATCAATAATAAAAAGACAAATCCAATTTTTAAATGAACAAAGGATTTGAACAGGTATTTTCCCAAAAGAGATATAAAATGGCTAATCAGCTACATGAAAACATGCCCCAAATCATGTAGTTATTCAGAAAATATACATTAGTATCACAATAAGATACAGCTTCCCCCAACCACTCGGATGGCTGTAGTTTAAAAAGGGTGAAGGAGTGGAAATAACATGTATTGGGGAGGATATAGATGCATTGCTACCCATACATTGCTGATAGGAACGAAAATAGTGTAGTTGCAATGAAAAAGAATTTGGCAATTCCTCAAAAAGTTAAACATGGAGTTAACATAGACCCATCATATACACTCTTTGGTATACATTCAAGAAAAACAAGACTACAAATCCTCACAAAAACTTGTACATTAATGTTTACAGTAGCATTATTCAAAAATAGCCCCAAAGTAGAAACAACCCAAATATCCATTACTGATAAATGTATAAACAAGATGTCATACATCTGTACGATGGCATATTATTCAGCTATAAATCAGGATAAAGTACTGATACTTGCTACAATACGGGTAAATTTCCAAAACATTATGCTAAACAAAAAAATCCAATCACAAAAGATCACATATACATTGTATGATTCCATTTATGTGAAATACCCAGATAGGTCAAAGCTATAGCATCAGAGAGTAAACTAGTGGTTGCCTAGGGCTGCACTGGGAGTGGGAGTAAGGGGGAATTGGGTGTGACTGCTAATGAGTAGAATATTTCTTTTTCAGGTGGAACAAATATTCTGAAATTACATTATAGTAGATAACTGCATAATTCTGTGAATATATTAAAAAATCACTCAATTGTAAACTTTAAATGACTAAAATTTATATATGTCAATAAAACTGTTTTTAAAACATGATAGACAAAATGTTAGAAGAAATACAGGAAAGTATCACCTCCAGAAAGGATATCCTAAATAAGATCCCAAAATTGCAAACCATAAAGGAAATGATTAATAAAATTAACTATATTGATAAATATAACTGCCTTAAATTATGATTTTCTGTTTATCGAAAGATATCATAAAGAAAGTGAAAAGACAAGTCACAGTCTTGGAGGAAATATTTGCAACATGAGCTTTTTTTATGTTCTGTATGCTAAGTCTCTATGGTAGTATTAATTGTGTCACCACTTTTGAAAGTATTGGTGTTTATAATCAATCTAGTGGTGTATTGTTTCACCATCCTTCTCAGGCCTAGGTTATTTTTTTGTTCAGTCTGGTCATCATTGAGCTGCATTGCAATTATGCAGATATGTGGAAAGAAGATTTTAGGAAGAAAGAAAAACAAAAGAAATAAGAAATAATACCTAGAACATAGGTGTTATATCTAGGTGACTTGGATTGCTAAAAGAAGATTTTCTCAACCATAAGGCTTTCATGGCTTTGGGGATCCTTCTATGGACCAGCCTTAGTGTCCTTTTTGTGAGGGAGCAGGAGGACCCTAAATCATTGAACAGCCCCAGCTTAATGTGCTCTGGAATTTCTTATTAACTATGTGTCCTTTCAGCTTGTCTCAGTAAAATGTCACTTACATAAAATTTATCTGTTAGCACACTCATTTTCACCAAGCCACTGCCATTTGGGAAAGTTGAGTCATCTACACCCTCCAGTGCTGTTAAAAGTTTTAGGTTGTTTCACATCTTTGCCAAGTCTCGACATTGTCACAGCTTAACACTTTTGGGAACCTGTGAAAATACTTGATAAACATGTCATATAACACATTGATTCTGCCCTTGGTCCCTGGTATCCACCTGTGGTGCATGTCCAAGCCTTGGACATGTGCACCAGGAGATAAGAATACTTGGAGCAGATTTTTTTTGTAAAAGTAAACTATTATATTACAAACCACCAAAATGTCCAATGCATAGAGCAAAGAAGAAATACTTTTTAATCTAGTAGCACAATGGAATGTATTAATAGTAGTGAAGACAACTGAATAAGAGCTACACATTTCAACATGGATTTATTTTATAAACATAATGTTGATGAAAAAAGCGTTCCACAAAAGAATAACTTGCATGATTACTTATATATAAAGGTCAAAAACTGACAAACTTCAACTATTTTTAATAGATATACATATATGTGATAAGACTAAAGGTAAGGAAGGAAACAGTGCAAATTCCAGGATGGCAGGATAACAATTACCTTTTGGAGGAGCAACAATTGGCTATGAGGGGGTACACTGGGGGCTTTCAAGCCATTGGTTTTATTTTATTTTTTTTTAAGTTGTGTGACAAAGGCATTCATTTCATTGCAGTTTATACCATTTTTATATATCAAACTCATCTCCATGTGTCTCTTTGTCCAAATTTTCCTGTTTTATAATGACACCAGTCATATTGAAGTAGGGCTCAAACTAATGACCTCATTTTAACTCGGTAACCTCTATAAAGACCCAATCTCCGAATAAGTCATATTCTGACCTTCTGAATTATGGGAGTTAGGATTTCTGCATAGTTTTGGGGGGAAGATACAATTCAGCCCATAACAGATGGTGAGTTTATTTTGAACATCTTGAGCTTAAGATTGCTTTGAGACATTCAGGGAGGCATTTTGATAGATGAATCTGGAATTTAGAAGAGAGGAGCAGAGGACTAGAAGTGAAAATTTGACAGTAACAAAGGTACAGGTCGTCATTGAGGCCACAGAACTGGGTGAGGCTACTTAAGGAGAGAGATTGGGTAAGAAGAGAAGCCTGACTGGGTGTTGCTAAGAGAGATGAACCCACCAAGGAGACGAGGAGGAGGACCACGGAAGTGGGAGGATGCAGAGGAATACAAGACAGGACGAGGCTGTTCCCAGAAGAAAGAAGCAGTCAGTTGTGCGCAGTGTAGCTGAGGTCAAGGAGATGAAGACTGGAAGGGGCTTCTGAATGACTTGAGAGATATTGGGTGAAATGATGTAGTTTGAAGCAAGACGGGGGTAGGTGGCACAGTGAGTGGGAGACGAGAAAGTGGCCAAGAGCCTGTGACCTCTCTTGAAAAAGCAACCTGTGAAAGGGGGAGAGGGACAGTCATGTAGGGGTGAGACGAAGGCTGGAGGGGGGGGAGCTATTGTTTGTTCCAGATGGGAGAGTTTAGAGCATGTTTAAAAGCTGATAAGATGTGTGGGGAAGTTGAACGTATGAAAAAAGGAGGATAACACATTGCTGCAGTTCTGAGAAAATGAGAGGGGATAGACCTCAGAGTATGGGAGGAGGTCTATGGGAACCCCTTTTACCATAAAGGAGGGAAAGAGGAGAGTATGGGTACAAGTGTTGGTAACAGCTCCTTGGTAGCAGAAAGTTGAGCTCATTCCCTTCTCATGGCTCCTATTTTCTCTGTGTTGAGGAGACAAAGTGACATGCTCAGAATGAGTGGCAGGATCAATGGCTCAGGATGGTGAAGAAGTCTTGAAATAGCCATTGAATGAATGGACTCAGGAGTTGATTAGAAAAGCAGAATATGGATTCTGGAAAAGCTGAAGACCTAATGGAGGATGATAACAAAAAATAGTGTACCGACCAAGGCATCATATTATGTGATTTTCTCCAACAACATCAAGTAGACCTGATAGGCTGTTATAAAAACCAACCCCCAAGTCTCAGTGGCTTAAGGCAATAAACTTAATTTTTTCCTCTTGTCTCAGCCTAAAGTGAGTGGATGTGCACTGGGGCAGGTGCACATCCACATCTGCTCCTAGCAGCCACTCAGGGCCCAGGCTCATCCAGTGGCTCTGTTATCTTCTAGGGCTGTAGAGTCTCTGCCAGATTCAGCTAGAAGCTGGGGAAGGTAGAGAATCATAGGAAGTTTTAGAGACCAATTCTGGAAATGGCTTACATTTCCAGAATGTGGTATTGGCCAGCATTCAGTCACATACCACCCCCTACACACACAGTGCAAAGAGTAGCTCAGGAACGGATTCCGACGAAAAAGGAGAGAAGGCAAACATTGGTCAACAACTAGCTAGTCTGCCAGATGGGTATTTGAGTGTTGTATTTGAAGAACCTGTGGCTCACAGAGGCTATAATTTGCCTAAAGCGACTGAACTTGCATTTGAACCCACGTCTCTTTGCTATGTATGTAAGTAGATATGTACATACTGATTTGTGTTAGGCAGAATGAGAGATACAAATAGCATTGTCTGGGGTTTCAAAGAATGTGGTGCTTACATTTAATCAGAAGGGCTAAGAACTAGGAAATTCTTTCTGAAATAGAAACGCACATGAAGCGCTGGATGGAGTATGGGCTCCAGAGTCAAGCTGCCTGGCTTTGCATCCCAGCTCCTTCTCTCATTATTTATAAGCCTTTGGGAAATTTACTTACCTCTCCATGCCTCAGTTTTTCTTATCTGTAATATGAGTTAATAATTCTTATAATCATATATGGAAAGTATATATAATAATTACAAGACATGTGTATGAGAATTAAGTGAATTAACATGAATATGAATAAGTGCTGTTATTCTTGTATTTGTTTTTTTATAGAGACAGGGTCTCACACTGTGGCCCATGCTACAGGACAGTAGCACATGATCACAGCTCAGTGTAAGTAGAACTCCTGGACTCAAGTAGCGATGTTGCTGCCACAGCCTCCTGAGTAGCTGGGACTACAGCTACCCACCACCATGCTCAGATAATTTTTCTTTCTTCCTTTTTTTTTATAGATGGGGTCTTGCTATATTGCCCTGGCTGATCTTAAACTTCTAGCCTCAAGCCATTCTCTCACTTCAGCCTCCCAAAATGCTGAGATTACAAGCATGGGCCACCATGCCTGGCCACATGCTATTATTATTACAAGATGACTTTTGAGAAGAATATGAGTGGGAGTCTGTGGTGGGGGAGATATATAAGTGGAAGAAACAGCATTTTAAAAGGATAGATATGGGAAAGTGAAGAGTGCTCAGAAAACCACTGGGAATTTGGAATAAAAGACATAAAAACATAAAAGCTAGAATGTTTGCTGGATACCTTATAGGATACCCAGCTAATGAATGTCTGCCTTCTTTTTTCTTTTCTTTTTTTTTTTTTTTGAGACAGGGTCTTGTTCTGTCACCTGGATTAGAGTGCAGTGGCTTTTCATAACTCTCTGCAACCTCAAACTCTTGAGCTCAAGTGATCCTCCTGCCTCAGCCTCCTGAGTCCCTGGGACTACAGGTGCAGGCCACCATACACAGCTAATTTTTTTAATATTTTCCATGTTGCTCAGGTTGGTCTCAAACTTCTGGCCTCAAGTAATCTTCCCACCTCAACCTCCCAAAGAGCTATTATTATAGGCATGAGCCACTGTGTTCAGCCAAATGTCTACTTAACTCTAAAGAGAATAAGGAGTGTCTATTATATGAAGCTTTCTGAGCAGAGATATAAAAAATAGAGTTATATTTTGGGAAAAGTAATCTGGCAGCCATATAATGTGAATTATAGTGGGAGAGACTGACTCTACACTCACCAAGTAACCTTCTTGATAAAAAATTTTTCTGAAGTAAGCTCTCCTACTGGCAAGCAACTGTATTGAGCAGCTAACAAAATATTCTGGTCTATTAGGCAGTCATATTTCTCGGGATAAATTAAATAATGTAATCTTATGGTTCATAAATAAGTCCATCCATCCATCTAGACCATTGATTGAATTGCTTACTGCTTTAAAATCCCCTTCCTTTTGCATAGTAGTAGACTTTTAAACATACTGAAATTTAGCAGTTAAGTATAGCATAAATGAAATTTTTTTTTAAAATGTAGGAGAACAGAAAAGTAATTATCTAGGATAAGGATCTAGAATAAAATGACGACCCCAAATGCTCGTCATGAGCTCTAGTTTCCTGAAAGTCCAGGTCTAAAAAGAGAATCTGAACCATGTAGTTCTTACTGAGTAATATGGAAAGATTTATGATTATTATTATTTTAGGGAAGACTAGCTTTTTCTTTTTGGAGTCTAATAGAAAATTAGCATATACTCTCTAGAAAACAAAAGATCAATCTTTATAAAGTCATTTTTTTTTTTTTTTTCAGAGACAGGGTATTGCTTAGTAATTAAGTGCAGAGCCAGTGGTTGTCCCAATGTAATGGCGTGATCCCAGCTCACTGCAGTGAGTTCAAGCAATCTTCTTGCATGTGACTTTTTTTTTTTTTTTTTTGGCCAGGCTGCGTTCGAACCCGCCACCTCTGGTATATGGGGCTGGCTCCCTATTCCTTGAGCAACGGGTGCCACCCTAAGCAATCCTCTTGCTTTAATCTCCTAAGTAGCTGGGACTAAACACCTGGCTAATTTTTGGGGGGGGTTGTTTTTTTTTTTTGAAAGATGGGGTCTCACTATGTTGCTCAAGCTGGTCTCAAAGTCCTGGCCTCAAGCAATCCTCCTGGCTCAGCTTCCCAAAGTGCAGGGATTACAGGCAAGAGCCACTGCGCCTAGTCCATAAAGTCATTTCTAATGACTAGTTGTCATGAGTAGTCCCTGAGAACCTAATAATTCCTTTGGATTAATAGAGAAGATTCTCTGAACCTACAAGACCAAAGACTTGAACAGAAGCATCATGGCTCTTTTGTCATGTATGCATCAACACTCAGAGCATAGTAGCTATGAGAAGGCCTTGTTTTGTCTGTCATAGAGCATGAAGTCCAGGAGGTGTCTTCAGCACAGAAATAGTCTGGCTACCTTTCTTTTAGAAGAGTAGGTTAGGGAGAGGGGCATAAGGGGAGGGGGCATGGCAAGCTCCTTCCTAATGGGTACACTATAGGGGTATATGGCTTACCTCCTGGGTGAAGGACTCAACTATAACTGGGATGTTATCTAACAAATGCAAGAAATGTAACCAAATTGTATATACCCTTACATTAATCCAAAATAAAAAAGCAAGTTATTTCAACCTACTTTTAAAATGTGATGTCTTTTAACATATTGAAAAGTACAGAAAATAATATCCATTTTTTTCACTACTAATATTTAGCAAGTGTTCCTGTATTTTCATATTTGAATCCATTGGTCTTTTGTTTTGTTTTTGAACAAATAAAGCTTTAAATAGAGAGTGAAACTTCTTTTTTATCCTCTCTGATCCCAGTTGCCTGCTTTTTATGAGAGTCAACCTATATCATGAAGTTGGTGTGTATCCTTCCCAGCTGTGTCGTTCTCGTTTTACCGCTGACGTAGTATGCAGACACAAACAATATATGATGTGGATTTTCATGTATTAGAACTTCACATAAATGGTATCAAACTGCAGGAATTATGTTGCGACATTTTTATCCACCATTGGTTGTCTGAGATTTATTCATCAACACCTACATGTTGATGTGGTTCATTCAGTTCTGTCATGTGAAATATGGATATATAATTGTTGATCTCCAATTAATGCACATATGAGTTGCTTCCAAGTTTCCATTACTACAAATAATGCTTACTCTGCCTTCCTCAGCACTCATGCAAGAGATTCTCTTGGGAATATACTCAGAAATAGGATTGCTGGATCATGAAGTATGAACATATTGAACTTTATAAGATATTGTCTAATTGCCCTCTGCACTTGTTGAACTAATTTATACTATCACCAGCAGAATATTTGAGCTTCTGTTTTCTTCTAACTCCCACTTTAGAATAAAACCTTTTGTAATTAAAAATTTTTACTAACAATGTTGTATGAAGTGGTCACTCATTGTTTTGATTTCCAAAATCATT
This sequence comes from Loris lydekkerianus, assembly GCA_963574355.1. Classification (NCBI taxonomy): domain Eukaryota; kingdom Metazoa; phylum Chordata; class Mammalia; order Primates; family Lorisidae; genus Loris; species Loris lydekkerianus. The sequence goes on from CAUYPK010020032.1 coordinate 61,809, forward strand.
GGTGAAGAATTTTGTTTTCAAACAAATTTATTTTTTATTAGCCAAGGTCTCACCCTGTCCTCCAGCCTAGAGTACAGTGGCATCATCACAGTTCACTGCAACCTCAAACTCCTGGGCTCAGGCAATCTTCCTGCCTCACCTTCCAGAGTAGCTAGAACATGCTACCACATTGGACTAATTTTTCTATTTTTTGTAGGACTGAGCTCTCACTCTTGTTCAGGCTGGTTTTGAACTCCCGGCTTCAGCCTCTCAAAATATTAGGATTATAGGTGTGAGCCAAGGTGCTCAACCTGTTTTTTTTTTTGGGGGGGGGGTTAAGTGTCTTTTTTAATGGAGAAGCTAACAAATTGTCCAGTTACATTTCTCCCCAAAAAGCCACAAACTGGGTAGTAACTAAGTCTCTAATCCAGGCAATATATTCAACACTAAGAAATAAAAATTAAAAAAGAAAAACCCTCAGGTCCAATTAAGGGAGCCAATCTT
>CAUYPK010020035.1:0-15067 GCA_963574355.1 Loris lydekkerianus
AGATGCTGCCAGAGTGAGAGCCTACCTCACACGCCACCAGATGCTGCCCGAGCGAGAGCCTACCTCACACGCCACCAGATGCAACAGAGCGAGAGCCTACCTCACACACCACCAGATGCTGCCTGAGCGAGAGCGTACCTCACACGGCAACAGATGCAGCAGAGTGAGGGCCAACTTCACACAACACCAGATTCAACAGAGTGTGAGCTTACTTCACACGCCACCAGATACTGCCAGAGCGAGAGCCTACGTCACACGCCACCAGATGCAGTAGAGCGAGAGCCTATCTCTCACGCCACCAGATGCAACAGAGCGAGAGCCTACCTCACACGGCAACAGATGCTGCCAGAGCGAGAGCCTACCTCACACGCCACCAGATGCAGCAGAGCGAGACCCTACCTCACACGCCACCAGATTCTGCCGGAGTGAGATTTTACCTCACACGCCACCAGCTGCAGCAGAGCGAGAGCCTACCTCACACGCCACCAGATGCTGCCAGAGCGAGAGCCTACCTCACACGCCACCAGATGCACCATAGCAAGAGCCTACCTGACACAACACCAGATGCAACAGAGCGAGAGCCTACTTCACACGACACCAGATGCAACAGAGTGAGAGCTTACTTCACACGCCACCAGATCCTGCCAGAGCGAGAGCCTACCTCACATGCCAGCAGATGCAGGAGAGCGAGAGCATACCTCACATGCCACCAGATGCAACAGAGCGAGAGACTACCTCACACGGCACCAGATGCAGCAGAGCGAGAGCCTACCTCACCCACCACCAGATGCAACAGAGCAAGAGCCTACCTCACATGCCAACAGATCCTGCCAGAGCGAGAGCCTACCTCCCACGCCACCAGATGCAGCAGAGCGAGAGCCTAGCTCAGACGCCAACAGATGCTGTCAGAGCGAAAGCCTACCTCACTCGCCACTAGATGCAGCAGAGCGAGAGCCTACCGCAGACGGCACCAGATGCAGAAGAGCGAGAGCCTAACTCACACCGCTACAAGATGCTGTCAGAGCGAGAGCCTACCTCACACGCCACCAGATGCAGCAGAGCAAGAGACTACCTCACACGCCACCAAATGCAACAGAGCGAGAGCCTACCTCACACGCCACTAGATGCTGGCAGATCGAGAGCCTAACTCACACCCCACCAGATGCTGGCAGAGCGAGAGCCTACCTCACACGCCACCAGATGCTGCCAGAGCGAGAGCCTATATCACATGCCACCAGCTGCAGGAGAGCATGAGCCTACCTCATAAGTTAACAGATACAACAGAGTGAGAGCCTGCCTCACACGCCACCAGATACTGCTGGAGCGAGAGCCTACCTCACACACCACCAAATGCTGCCAGAGCGAGAGCATACCTTCAACGCCACCAGATGCTGTCAGATCGAGAGCCAACCTCACAAGCCACCAGACACTGTCAGAGCGAAAGCCTACCTCACACGCCACCAGATGCTGTCAGATTGAGAGCCTACCTCACAAACCACAAAATGCAACAGAGCGAGAGCCTACGTCACACTCCAGCAGATGCAGCAGAGCAAGAGCCTTCCTCACACGCCACCAGATGCAATAGAGTGAGAGACTCCCTCAAACGCCACAAGATGCAGCAGAGCGAGAGCCTACCTCACACGCCACCAGAAGCAGCAGAGCAGGAGCCTACATCACACGACACCAGATCCAGCAGAACGAGAGCCTACCACACACGTCAGCAGATGCTGCCAGAGCAAGAGCCTACCTCACAGATGCAGTCTGGGTAAATCAATTGACACTTTAAGGAAGCTCATCAGTCCCATCCCTTAACCCACACAGGCTGCACGTGAGCAAATGAAATTTACAGAAGTCAAACTTCTCAGATCCCCAGTGAAAGTGTCTCATATCATAAGCTATGACAATCTTGCTTCAGAATCTCTCCCTCCTCCCTCACAGTGCTGGAGATGTTCTCCTGTCCCTCTAGAGGAGTCAGGGTTGAGGCTTAGTGAAGATGGAAGACAGAGGGACCTCTCTGGGAAGTAATCCATCTTCATCCCCTCCCATGCTGAACAGATAGGATGCTCTAAGCTCTCTATCAAATATTGTTGGGGTCCTCACTCCCAACGTCTCAAATCAATCACCTGAACTTCATACTGACAAGAAGAGAACTTTGCAGAACTCTTCTTTACAGGGTGGTCTCTCACCTTCAAGGAATGTGGCTCATCTGTGTGACAGAACCACCCTAAAGAGTCTGAGGCTTCTGGAGGAGGGAGGATAAGGGCCGGGAGCACCTGAAAGATGGACAACACCGGCTCCACGTTTTGAATTTCCCTTCGCTAACATGTCACCTGAAAAGACACATCTTCTGCTATGAGTCACGAGTGCCATTTAGAAGAGAAAAAAAAAATCTTATTTAGACTAAAGGGTCACACTTCAATAAAGATTTGTGGGTGGGCTTTTTTTGTCCAAAGTGCACTTTTGAAATCGGATTCTTAGTACAATCTGGCTTCATTTTTGGGTTATTTGTGGCCTCACTGTGAAGAAAACTGCTCACTGTGTCGTCTCACACTCTGAAGGTGGAGGCTGACTTCCCTGAGACTCCAAAGGAAGCCGCAATCGCCTGGCTATGTGGGTGAGCAGGCGCCCAGCAAGGAAAGACGTTAACAGTAACCAGTGGGGCTGCATTCGGAGCCAACTTACTGGATCGCCCCAACGTTCCCAGCAGACATGAGGTTGCAGCAATATAAGGTGAGTCTTTGGCATTCTTTCTAGTTCGTTTCCTAAGCACAATTTCTTTTGGGTCCATCTCTGGAAGGCAAAGAATGCTCTGCTTACAACCCACAGCAATAAAGATGAAGGCCACCAGCTTTGTTTTTAAGCACCTTATGACACATGAGACCAAATCTTTTTTTAAAACAGAGTCTCACCCTGTTGCCCTGAATAGCCAGCAACCTCCAACTCCTGGATTCAAGTGAGCCTCTTTTTTCAGCTTCCCAAGTAATTGGGACGTTAGGCACCTGCCTCAACACCTGGCTCATTTTTCTATTTTTAGTAGAGATAGGGTCTTGCTCTTACTCAGGATGGTCCCAAACGCAAACTCAAAGGATCCTCCAGCCCCAGCCTCCCAGAGTGCTAGAATTATAGGCCTGAGCCACTGTACCTGACCCCTTGAGACTATTTTTTACCAAAGATTTGCACAGAAAAACATGTTTCCAGTACTTACAGCAATTGATGCATCAATTATTTCACGTGCTACAAAGAATATTCACACAAAAATGATGGCCCCAACAAAAAGTAAATCCTAAAGCTACACATCCAGGCAACTCAGAGGTCAAGGAAAATGTCGAAAGAAATTTTTAAAAAAGCATTGGTCTCAGAGAACCGTAGCCAGGGTGATCTCTGCGCCTGATGCTTCCTGAGAAGATTCTCTCAGCAATTAAGTGCCACCCGCATCAAACTATATCTTCATTTTCAACTGCCACGTGGTGTGACCAAGTAGTCGCCACAGTTTCAAGGAAACAAACTCTGATTTTCTTGCTGCCAGGAAACTGAAGTGAGCATAGGGCATTTTTTAAGTATATTCATCTTTTTAGCAGCAAATTCTAGAAAGGTTCAATTAGAGTTCCAAGAATGGATGAATAAACTGATGATTACAAAAACATTATAGAAAGATAATAAATGGAAACAAAGAAACATTTTTAAAATACACTTCCCTTTTTCCTTATTTACCCAGGGACAGCTGTAACTAAAACTAAAGCTGCCAACATACATACACCATGATTAAAAGCAATTACGGGTCAACCACTTTTCATTAGAAGTAGCAACAGAATGAGAGAGAAGCGAAAGGTTCTGCAAGACAAAAAATAAGTAAGTAAGAGACACAAAGGTACATTAGGACACCTGGATAAAGAAAAGAATAACAGAACCGTGAGCAAAGAGAACAAAATAGGTTGCTTCCTTCAGCCCAGTAGGACGGGCAGGGGGCAGAAGCATAATCTCTACCCATTCCGGCAGGAAACTAATTGGGATTTCTAAAATGTGTCGATTCCAGAAGCGGTGAGAGAAGAAGAGTGCTCAGCCTCAGAAGTAATAGCTAAAAGATTGAGAGGTGCGCTCTTCATCCTGAGAGGAGCAGTCCTGGCATTCAGGAGAGGTGAGCCAAGGACATACAATTTCAATCACAGGTGTGTACTGCACTGATAATTTAAAATTTGGCAAAAACCCTACAGGTCATCTTTCTAATCGGAAAGTTCTGGACCCTCCTCCAGGTGGCCCGCATCTGCTGCCTGGATCATGATAATCACCGGCCAGATGCTCTCCCTGCGGTCTCCCCTGTCCCCAGCCCCCCGGGGCCAGATGACCCATCTAGGACACAGCTCTGCCTGCCTGTCTGCTCTAAGCCCTCAGCAGCTTCCTGTCTCACTCTGGGTAGAGGCAAGAGCCGCCCTGCCTACACTACCCTGACCCCTGTCCCTCTTCTCCTACTGCCCAGCCCCTCCCTGTGCCTCCTCCCCAGGGCCTTTGCACTGGCCATTCCCTCTGCTGAGCACACGCTTCCCATGACATCCCGAGGGACTCTCCTCACCTCACTCGCACCCCTCACACACTCACACTTAGAAGTCATCTTGTCAGACAGGCCTTCACAGATAGCATGGCCGGGACACAGCAGCCCCTCTGGCCCTGCTTCCTCTGTCCTCTTGCTCGGCTCTATTTGCCTTAGAGGACAGACATGTCTACACCCATGGCCTCCCTGCTCCCTCTAGAATATAAGCCCCACTTTTTCTGCTGTAACTCTAGAGCAGCAGTTTTCAACTAAAGACAATTCTGCCCGCCTCCACCCTAGAGGACACTGGGCAATGTCCACAGATATTTTACACTGTCACAACTGGGGGTGATGCTACTGGCATGTCACGGGTAGAAGCCCAGGATGCCACAAAATCTCCTACAATGCACAGGACGATGCCACCCAATGTTAGCAGTGCCAAGGTCAAGACGTCCTGCCTGAGCCCAGTACAGGCCCAGCACACAGTAGGCCCTCAACAAGTATTTGCTGAATGAGTGACTGAATAGATAATGAATAGCTGGAAGCGGTCAGGTCCGAGGTTCAAAAGCTTAGACTCCGAAGCCTCCCACAGTACTGCCTGTGCGACTCTGGGCAAGTCCCCACAGCACCAGCCTTGGTTCTTACCCCTCAGCAACCCAGGGATGACACCAGGAGCTGCCTCATGGAGCTGTGAGGAGCAGACCTGCTCAGGTATCCTCATCAGTCATCCCAGGTTCCCCACACGGAGAATGCTGCTCCAGAGAACCAGATTTGCATTTAGGATTCTCAGATCAAACGCCATCTCAGAAACAGGCAGGTACTGGCTGTTACACTACAGAGAGAGAAGGGCCAGCACCCCAGAGGCACAGGCATGCCTGGGCAACCTGCCCTCTGCCTCAGCCCAAAGGAGCAATGTTCCCTGAATCAGAAGTTTCTAGAAGGCTAGTGCAATACCTCCCAAACACTGTGCAAGTCTGAGTCCAGAGGGCTGGGGAGTGGTCTCAGGGAGGGCAGGGCCACTGCACGGGGGGCAGCAGGATGCAGTGAAGGACGCCTGGGGGGACAGCTGCCCTGAGACAGGCTCTATCCTTTTAGAAACTCCCCACTCCATGCAAATCTACAAGCAGAGCTGCCCCAGCTCTGCTGCTGACACATTTCAAACACAGCTGACATCTCACCCAAGTCTGACTGTGCCTCATCCCCTGAGTGAGAAGCCCATTTTGGATTGGCTCTGAATTACATCGGTTACATAATGCTGCCTGGCCTGACCGAGGGCCAGCTGACAAGAAAGCTGAAGACCAAAAATCGACCCCAGCTAAGAGTTTAATGAGACCTTTTCCTGAAAGTTTGTAAACAAATTAAGAGTCTGAACTGTTGATGAGGTCAGCAGGAGTGCAAAAGACGTCAAGAAAAATGATTAAATTCCAAAAAAGGGAAAAAAAATCATGTTTGGCTCAAAAAAGAACAAAAAGCACAGAAATGACAGTGAGACCTCTGGAGGTCACTGCAGCCCAGATTGTTAGCCACAAAGGAAAGCATGTGAGGGCAGGGGCGACCAGCCAAAAGCAGAGAGTTGCCCTGAAATACAGACGCTGTGAAATGCCCGTGGGACCAGGCTTGGGGCAGGGTTTAGTGAGACTAAAATGCATTCTCCCTGGGCCAAGGGCCTTGCTGCAGATCTCGACCTGACACATCTCATCCACCAGCTGTGTGATGCTGGGCAAGTTTTGTCACCTATATGCACCTCCTGGTTCCTCTGTAAGAAAGGGATGATAGTAAGCTCTCACAGGGCCGCAGGGACAAGCAAGTTAGCATGTCAGGAAGACAGCCTGGGCACTCTGTACCACCACCACCGCCTGAAGAGCCCCTCAAAACCTGGATGTCCTGCAGTGCATAACAGCAGGACACAGGTACAGCTCAGGAAATCACTGCTGTGCTGCCTCCACACGCGTGAGTCCCAGAGGCCCCGGCAGCCCGTCTCTGCGGAGGCTTTCTTCCCTCCCCTGCACCCACCCTTAATGCTCCCCTCTTCTGCCATGCCCATGCCTCAGCCACCCTGTCCGTGCTGCACCTATCCCCCTGACTCTCACAAGCTCCTCCCTCCCATCCTGGCAGCAAGGAATCAGAGGTCTGTATTAGTAGTGGCTGGCACCCAGCACAGGACTGGAAGACTCTGGTTCCAGATGAGGAGCTGAAAGCTGTATTGTGTGACATGAAACTCCCATTAGGATTCCCACTTCAAAGAGGGCTCATTCCCCTCTCTGAGTGAATCGAGTGGGGACGGTCACTGGGGAGGGTACTCGATGCCCACAGCTGACAAAGAACACACTCCCATGTGACCCGTCACCTTCCCTCCCCCCAATTTTTCTTCGTTTGTCTTATTTTCTCACCATCATTATTTCCAGTAGGCTGTGAACTCTGTGGGCAGCATCTAGAGTACTCAGTGCACGGTCACTAACACTTTCTGTCTGTGAACTCATTCAGTCCTCATGACAGCCGAGGGTGCTGGTACTCTAAGAATCTGCATTTTACTGAAAGGGAGACTGAGGCACAGAGCTTGTGAGTGGCTCCCCAGCACCTAGAGCAGGGCCCAGCATGTTACAGATACTTGGTAAATGTTTGAGGAATGAATAAATACATTATAAAAAAAAGTGAGGCATGTCTAAATATCATCTGGAACCTTCCAGTTACTAAGACTGAAAGTCTGGTAGACAAAATTCAGGGGGAAGTTTCCCCTTTCAAGAAACTAGCCCAAAATAAGGAATCTGTGTTGGCCACATCAACCAGACTCACTCCTGCAGTTAATGGGTAGGAGGCTCAGAGGACAGCAAACTTAATGGCTGCTGCCACCACCTCCCTCAAATCTCATCACGAGACCCTCAGCCAAGCAGCTAGCAGCTGGACTTTGCCACCTCTTCGGGGTTGAGCTTCATTTCTCGAGCTGCCGAATGTTTGGAACTGCGTTGCCAGGCGACCAGCCACAACGCCTCTCTAGTATAGCGAATCTCTTCCAGTAATAGGCAAGAGAAAACAAGGACCCACTCAACAAGGCCTAATAATTCAGGATGTTCTTCTTGCCCTCTGTGACCTGGCACAAGATCAAAAGCGATGGCAAATCAAAAGGAAACAATCGGGCTGATTATCTGGGCTCACCTCTCTCTACCAACTATCGCTCTCCACCCCACCAAGAAAGACTGAATAAATAGCCATAGCTCATCAATTGTATCTCATGAAAAGTAATGACACAAGAGAAATTTTTTCTAATTAGCAATATAATCCCTTTCAAAACAGACCAGACACCTACACCTGTCCTTCAGAAAAGGACAGCTGAACAGCAACACACAACTACAGGGAGGGTGATGGCGGATAGAAAGCTGTGTGCATGCTTGATGGTTTTTAACTAGAAAAGGCCATTGCTCCCACCACCACCACCACACCACCAAAATAGGAAGCCAGCACTGGACACCCAAAATTCAGATACCAACCACCACAGTCATAAGGAGGTCGGCTGAGAAAGACCAGAGCGCCCCCTGGTGGCTCCCAGCAATCAGCAGGAAGAACAGAGACCAGCTGCCAAATAACCACATGCTCAATCCAAAAAAGTAACGTAAGAGTAGAAAACTCAGTTGTTAAAAAGTAAGCGAAGGAAGATAAGGTTGATGCAAATACCAATAAATACCAACTGAATGAACAGTAAGTTCAAGTAAGGCAGCACCAATGAGCTGCTGGTGCTGAGAGTTCCTGCAGCTATCACGTTAGGATCATTTATTCTGCTACCTTCTACAGGTGTTTACCCTTATGCACCAGTAGCCCCCCAAACTAACTTCACAGACACAAGAACAAATGCTCTCTGGGATCCATCATTTCCTTCAGATTCATTTTTTTTTTTAAAAGGTTTATTTCCTGACTCACAAAGGAGGTAATTGGTCAAAAAAAAAAAGTTGAAAGCAAAATATGGTTCCTGGAAAAGAGCCCCAGTGCCTCCTTCTCCTATCTCAGGGATTCTCAACCTCAGCACTGCTGTCATTTTTGACCAGATAGTTCTGTGTTGCGGAGCTATTTGTGTGCACTATGAGATGTTTAATAGCATGCCTGGTGCTTACACTCACCATCTGCCAAGACCTTCATCCCACCTGTTACAATCAAAAATGTTGCCAAATGTCCTCTAAGACTTGAAATCACCCCAGTTGAGAACCACTGTCCTATCTGATCATTACTTCCAATCTTGAGGCCACCACCTCACTGAAGAAGACACTGATGTATTTCCTCTTAACTAGAGAGAAGATTAATGAGCAGACACCAGGAGAGCAACTTCAGGAGCCTCCACCCTCAGATGGTCTCAGAAAAACAGGAGCTCAGGTCTGCCAATCTGAAGCTCAACAGGAACACAAAGATGTTGTTCTTAGGAAGATTAGAAAGCAACATACCCCTTGAGGGTGTTAATAATAATCACACTTGCCAGTTATTGAGCATTTAATGTGCCATGTAATCTTCAGGGTATTTTTTTCTAATTTTTATTGTTACAGTATAAATTTACATAGAGTATCTTCTGAGTATTTGCCATATATCAATTCATTTAATCTCACAACCCTATCAGACAGGTACTGTTATTAGCCCTCATTTTGTGGACAAGAACACTGAGGTACAGTAGGTTAAATAACTTGCCCAAGTCCCCACTGCCAACACATACGGGAGGTGGGTAAGAACAGAGCCAGTCCTAGCTGCTTTCAGCATCAGTGAGCAGAGCAGCCCCAACTGCAGCAGTGATGCCACAACTGCTAGAGCTGCCCCCGGCGCGGCGCACAGTGACCACACCCTGAGCACCTGAAGAGTTTCTTACCTTTTTCTAAGGTCTGGGACCCTTTGAAGAAGAGTGATGAAACCAAAGGAACTTCTCCCCAGAAAAACCCACACGTGCACAAATATACAAACATGATTGTAAAATTTTTTTTCCATTTATTTTGCATGTGGACACATTCCTGGGGCACATGAACTGTGCTGCACTGGTGCCCTGCCCGGTGGTGGGGTCGGCCTCTGGTGCACACACCAGTGAAGCAATGCACATTGGACAAACATTTTTATACACAATTGCAAGAAGCTTCTGACGTCCTTGAAACTACCTGAGAGCTTCCAACAAAGTTCCCAAATAAATGTATCTAGGCTCCATGCCAGACATTTCATGCATCCCCTAGAATCCTACAGATAATATTACTCCTTTTTCATAGAGTGGGAAACTGCGTTCAGATAAGCTAAAGCATTCGCCCAAGGTCACACAGCGTGTGAACAACAGTACTAGAGTCTGTCTGACCACAGGCAGCCTCTTAATTCATCCATGACTGACTAACATTGGGGACACTACGAAAATTAAGGATGTGAAAAATACAGAAAGGATTTATACAACTCATCCAGCAGATCTGACGGTCTAAGCTTGGCAGTGACAAGGCAGAGCTGCTGGACATTCAGAATTAAAACCCAAAGATGGTATTTGCCTTTCACAAAGAAGGCTGTTGACTCAGCATTAGCATCTTTTCAAACCAGCCCACAGGAGCCTGGGCACTCACACGAATGCCCTTCTGCTCCTTACCAATCCAGTCAAGCTTCCTATACTGGCCAACACCTGCCCTAGTGCACAAAAAGTTATGAGCCAGCTCGGCACCTGTAGCTCAAGCGGCTAGGACACCAGCCACATACACCAGAGCTGACGGGTTCAAATCCAGCCCGGGCCTGCCACACAATAATGACAACTACAACCAAAAAAAAAAAATAGCTGGGCGTTATGTTGGGCACCTATAGTCCCAGCTACCTGGGAGGCTGAGGCAAGAGAATCACTTAAGCTCAAGAGTTTAAGGTTACTGTGAGCTGTGATGTCACGGCACTCTACCCAGGGCAATAGCTTGAGACTCTGTTTAAAAAAAAAAAAGTTATGGGCCAAGTGTCAAAGCCAGCATAATGCCCTTACCTACCAAAGGGCATTCAAAGTCAAATGAACTGTCACTACCTTTGCAAGGGAGACAGCAAGCAAAAGGAACATATCTGTCTCTGACATCAAAGCAACTGACAAAATCAGGCAAGTCACTAGAAATACCCAGACTTCAACCACTTGGATCTTTAATCACTGCAAGTAAGAATGTGGGTATCATGACTCCTTTCCCAGAACAGATGGTGAGCACTGCAAAGAACCCTTAGCACAGCCTCCTCCATATCACAGTTGTGGAAACTGAGGTACAGAGAGGTCATAGGACCCACGACTATCAGAGCCAGGATCAAAACCAAGTTTTCCCATCCACTAAAAGAAAACAGGACATAATGCATCTTTGTCCTTCCACCACAGCCAGATGCCTCTCTCTCTGAAACAATGGGAGACTTACTGCGGCAACTCACGTGGCAGGCCTTCCTACATCCAGAGCTAGCAGAACAATGAGGCCGTGGGGACTGGAGCCGATGCGAGTCCACCCTCAAGGGACTCAGTCTCCACTCATTCCTGCAGAACACTGTTTCAATTTTCCGTGTTTGTTATAAGTAAAATAAACTTTAGCTCCTTTACCTATTCATTCGTTTCATCCCTGTTTCTTAAACAACACTACAGATGAGGCAGAAGGTGGGGTGCCGGGGAGACGGCAGTGAAAGTGCAGGCAAAGTGCCTGTCCTCAAGAAGCCTGCCGTGCATGGAGGATCCAGAAAACCAAGAAGGAAGAAAGGCCCCAAGGGGTCCTCAAGTCTGAAGCCAACAGCAAGGGATAAAACCAAGTGGGGTAATGTGACAAGGGGACAAGGCAAGCCTCTTGGAGGGTGCCTGAGCCGCTAGGCTGGCACAGGCAGATTCAGTGGCCGTAGAAAAGCCCCCCTCAGAGTGCCTTCCCACTCTGTCCTCACGGGGCAGAAGGGGCAAAGGAGCTCTCTGCGGTCCCTTTCATAAGGACACAGATCCACTCAAGAGGGCTCCATCCTCACCACCTAACCATCTCCCAATACCATCACACTGGGTTATCATTTCAACCTACAAATTTTAGAGAGACATTAACATGTGGTTTATAACAAGAAGGAGCATTTTAAGAGACCTCAGTACTTTCCTCAGAAGGTGGGGCATTCCTTAAGCCTGTGGGTCTCTAGGAAAGGGTGATGTGAACTGGGCCGCATCATGTACCAGCAGCGTGACTGTCCACAGAGCCACTCTCTCTGAGCCTCAAGTTCTTCAATTATAAAATGATGCTTGGCCAGGGACAGAGGCTCATGCCTATAATCCTAGCGCTCTGGGAGGCTAAGGTAGGTGGATCACTTGAGCTCAGGAGTTCGAGACCAGCCTGAGCAAGAGCAAGATCCCATCTCTACTAAAAACAGAAAAAAACAGCCAAGCATTGTGGCCGGCGCCTCAGGAAGCAGAGGCAAGAGGATAGCTATGGCCTAAGAGTTTGAGGTTGCTGTGAGTTATGCTGCCACAGCACTCTACCCAGGGTGACAGAGTGAGACTCTGTCTTAAAAACAGAACAAAAGAAAACATTGCTAACACTCCTATCCAATGGACCAAAAAACAGTCCCCAAACAAGGTCTCCAGATGTGACTTCAGAAAGAACTGGCCTCCCTGGAGTGATGCTGCCGCCTGACACTTCAAGGTCGAGGGCTGTGACAGTGGGCTGGTGCACTGATTCCCTTCCTCAGCACTGGCCTGACTCTGAAGAACTAAGAGCAGCAACACTCACCACTCACCACTCTAGACATCCGGGAAAGCTGCAGTCCCAGGTGATTCAAACTTAGGGCCTTCCTACATTAGTTCATTTAATCCACAGAACTGCCCCGAGAAGCCAGTGTCCTATATTATAAATAAGGAAGCAGGGCCCAGAGAGTCTAAGGAAAAAAAAAAAGAAACAAAGAGAAACTAGCTAGAAAATCCTGGCACTGGGGCCTGAAACCAGGAGCTGAGCCCAGGCTCCAGAGCAGCCCCCAGGAACCCCCTCTTTTTTGCACTTAGCACATCTCTGAAGCATGGGTGTTAGGAGACTGTACTCAGACACTGAATGGAAACTGCCAGTAGCTTGAGAGTGTGGGGATGTCCAAGTCAACTCAGGACTCCCTCCCTGTGAGGCGCAAGAGAGGCCTCTGGGAACCACCTGTGCAAAGGAGGCCACATGGAACACAGGTGCTTTGAGTCGCAGAAAGCTCAGAGCTGTTCTCAGCAGGGAGAGTGAGAAAAATCCCCCCTTTTCCTGCTTCAAAGCCCTCCGCTGGCCTCCCTCTGTGTATGGGTAAAGAGTGGAGTTGACGCCCTCTCAGGTATCCTCCCTCCCGAGCTCCGCTCTCCCCTCACCTTGTGCTCTGCAACTGTTCCCATCCATCACCCAAATGGGCCGTGTCCCCTCTTCCATGAGCTTCTGCTCCACTGCCACCTGAGAGAGGCTCTCCTGACCAACCCACCCTACAACTTCTTGCTCACCGAAGTGTAAGCCAAGATTGGCACAGTGTCCATCACACTGTAAGCACTGGGCAGGAATAGTATTTCAATGAAAGAAAAGGTCTAGCGAACAGTGAAAAGAAAGAGTAAGGGGGAAGGAAGGGGGGGAAGGAAAAGACAAGAGAAGGAAGAAAAGGAGGGAGGAGAGGAGCAGAGAAGAAAGAAAGAAATAAAATGCTCTTTGTTCTTCATCAGGAAAAACAATCCCTGGACAACTCCAAATGCCATTCCTCTGCCACTTGTTCATACTGCATGGCCCCAAAGTCCCTAAGCTCTCTGAGCCAAGACTTCCCATATAAATGAGGGTGGGAGGGGTGAAGGCTAAAATCCTTTCTAAGTCTCAGAATGAGTGGGGATAGAGTCAAGGCTGTCCAATAACACAAGTCAGCAAGCATGTCCTCAAGCACCCTGCAGGAGCTCAGCGAGGACGCCCTATAACTTGGCACCTCCCCCGGCAGTAGCATGTGAACACCCGCCCGATACCACCCCTGCTCTGACCCCACAAAGCCAGTCTGCCACAGCTTCCTGCGGGTGCCGTGCCAGCTGAGAAGACACACGCGTGTCCTTGCCACTTCTGATCTCTCTCAAGCTTTCTGTCTAGCCCAAACAGTGACACGGTGAGACCTGCTGTACAGACCTCCTACTGCCCCAAAGCCTAGGACACCCACAAGAGAAGCTGTGTAAGTGGTGCTGCCCTTCCCAGTCACACAGCCTGGAGAGACAGGCACAGCCAGAGCAAGATACAGCCACGCTCATGGTTCCAAAGGGACAATGTCCCCCTGTGGCACTGGAATGGACATTAGAGCCTAGCTGTCCAACAGCTCCCTCTCCAAAACCCGAGGCAGGCAGAGCTACCAGCAGTGCTTGGGTTGCCAGGTTAGCCTATAAAACGCAAAACACTGCTAGTTCCCACCACATCAGCCAGGAAGATGAGGGAAGAGCATGGAGTTGTGGGTTCAAGCTCAGAGCCGTGTGACTTTGAGCACTGTATGAGCCTCTGCCACAGTTATTTTCCCATCTGTAAGGGACCAGTGATGCCTGCACCTGGGGGGCTGGTGCAGAGCCAGGGATAACTTCACAGAGGCGTCTAAGCATAGTGCCTGCTATCTCACTAGCTAATGAGGATAAACAATTATTATAATTACCACTTACCCCTATGATACCATCCCCATGAACCACCTTTGTCTTTTAGTCTTATGTATTAGTTACCCCACTTGTTACTAAAGCCTGCCGATTGCAGAGTTAAACTCCTCCCAGCCAAAGCAGAGACATCTGCTTCTCCAGAAAAGAGGCAATTGCTCAGGGTCTGTGTCAGTCTCCATTACAGTGGTTCACAATGCTGCTCTCTTGCCCCCAACTCCCTTTTGCACTCTCCCGGACGCCTAGATGGAGACTCATGGGACTATTAATTCCAATTTTTTTTATTTTTTAAAATTCTTTATTAAATCATAACTGTGTACATTAATGCATTTATAGGGTACAACGTGCTGATTTGGATATACAATGTGGAATGCTCACATCTGATTAACATAACCCTCTCCTTCCTTATTTGTTGTAGTAAAAACATTCATACTCTATTCTTAATAGTTTAGAAATGTATCATTGCAAGGGAGGAGAGCAAGATGGCGGCCAAGTAACAGCTTCCCTGCAACTGGGCACCGTGAGTCTGGGGAGATAAGACTCCAGGCATCTCTGGCTGGTGGGATCTGCCTATAATCATCCCTTTGAGGATATAGGGAGTCAGCAAGAGACTTCTGGACGCCAAGAGGAGGACAAAAACAGTGGAAAACTAGCAAGTGGTTGCATGTGTTCGATCGATCTAATCCCACCAGCAGCTATAAGTACAGCAGCAATGAGACTGTAAACCGGAAAGGTCTTACCTGTGATGTGTTTTGGTGTTTCTGGACTTGGCACTCAGTCAAACTGCCTTGGAAAGAGCTTGAGCAGGAGTGCGAAGAACTTTGGGTGTTGTCTAGAGCCCCAGACTGAGCCGGATGGAACTAATAGTGTTCGGCTGTGGGCCGCAGGGAGCCACTGTGAGAGAACTGCCCTGGCAAGCTCCACCCTCAGGGTCACAGAACAAGGATGGGGCGAGA
>CAUYPK010020036.1:0-11285 GCA_963574355.1 Loris lydekkerianus
AGTAAGAGATAAGACACCTTAAACTAGCTGGGCATTGTGAACACCTGTAGTCCCAGCTACTCAGGAGGCTGAGGCAGGAGGATCTCTTGAGCTCAAGAGTTTGAGGTTGCTGTGAGCTATGATGCCAAGGCACTCTACCAAGAGCAACAAAGTAGACTGTCTCAAAAAAAAAAAAAAAAAAAAGACACCTTAAACATTACTTGGTTGAAAACAACCTGTTGCACTTTGTTGCCCATTTTATTTGTCCTACTTTATTTTTTGAGACAGAGCCTCAAACTGTCACCCTGGGTAGAGTGCTGTGGCATCACAGCTCCTGGGCTTAAGCGATGATCTTGCTTCAGCCTACCAAGTAGCTGAGACTATAGGTGCCCGCCACAATGCCTGTTTTTTTTTTTTTTTTTTTTTTTTTTTGGGGGGGGGTTGTTGTTCTCATTGTTGTTTGGCGGGCCAGGGCTGGATTTGAACCCGCCAGCTCTGGTGTATGTGGCTGGTGCCTTAGCCACTTGAGCTACAGGCACTGAGCCTCCCAACTGTATGTTATTGGCAATGTTGTTGAAGATAAATTCGCTATAGAAATGTGGATTTATTTCTGGGCTGTCCATGTTGCTCTTCTCATCTATGCATCTGCTTTGATGCCAGTATCATGCTTTTTGGATACTACAACTGTATAGTATAATTTGAAGACAGGTAATGTGATTCCTCCAGTTTTGTTCTTTTTGCTCAGATGTCTTCAGTTATTTGGGGTCTTTTGTAGTTCCATATGAATTTTAGGATTTTAAAAATTTCTATGAAATTGGCTTGGCACATGTAGCTCAGTGAGTAGGGTGCCAGCCACATACACTGAAGCTGGCAGGTTCAAGCCTGGCCTGGGCCTGCTAATACACCAATGACGACTACAACAAAAAAATAGCTGGGCATTGTGGCGGGTGCCTGTAGTCCCACCTACTTGAGAGGCTGAGGCAAGAGCTGTAACCCCACAGCACTCTACCAAGGGTGACATAGTGAGACTCTGTCTCAAAAAAAAAATTTCTATGAAAAATGTCATTGGTATTTTGATGGGGATTACATTAAATCTCTAGATTACTTTGGACAGTATAAACATTTTAAAATTGATTCTTCCAGGGGGGTGCTCATAGCTCAGTGGTTAGGGTGCTGGCCACATGCTCTGAGGCTGGTGGGTTCAAACCCCGCCTGGGGCTGCTAAACATAAAAAAAAGTGGCAGGCACCTGTAGTCCCAGCTACTAAGGAGGCTGAGGAAAGAGAATCACTTGAACCCAAGAGTTTGAGATTGCTGTGAGCTACCATCCCACAGCACTCTACCGAGAGTGACAAAGTGAGACTCTGTCTCAATAAAAAAAAAATTGATTCTTCCCAGCATCTCTGGGATGAATCCCACTTGATCATGATGAATAATCTTTTTAATGTGTTTTCGAATTTGTTCTGCTAGTATTTTGTTGAGGGTTTTTACATCTATGTTCATCAGAGTTTTCTAGACTATAGTTTTTGTTGTTGTTGTTGTTGTTGTGTCTTTGATATCAGGATGATACAGGCCTCAGAGAAGTTTGGGACACTTCCTCTCTCCTTGATTTTTTGGAATAGTTTAGGTAGGATTGGTATTGGTTCTTCTTTGAACGCTTGGTAGAATTCAGTAGTGAAGGTCCTGGGCTTTCATTAGTGGAAGACTTTTTATCATTCCTCCTATCTCATTACTTGCTATTGGTTTATGCAGGTTTTAGATTTCTTCCTGGTTCAATCACTGGAGGTTGTATGTCTCTAGGAATTTATCCATTTCTTCAAGATTTTCCAATTTTTTGGCATACAGTTGCTTATAGTATTTACCAACAGTCCTTTGGATTTCTGCAGTATCAGTTGTAATGTCTCCTTTTTCATCTCTGATTTTATTTATTTGGGTCTTCTTTTTTCCTTAGTCTGGCTAAAGGTGGGTCAACTTTGTTTATCATTTCAAAAAGAACAACTTTTTGTTTTGTATTTTTTCTATTTCCATTTCAATTATTTCTCTTCTAAACTTTATTTTTTCTTTTCTTCTACTGATTTGGGGTTTGGTTTGTTCTTGTTTTTCTAGTTCTTGGGGATACGCTGTTAGGTTCTTCATTTGAATTAATTCATTTTTTAATTCTCTTTTGATCTCTTTATTGACCCATTGGTAATCTAGAAACATATTATTTCATTTCTGTGTGGTTGTAGTGCTTCCTGTGTTGTTCTTACTGTTGATTTCTATTTGTATTCCATCATGGTCAGAGAACATACTCGATAGACTTCTTTTTTTTTTTTTTTTTAAGACAGAGTGCCACTTTGTGGCCCTCAGTAGAGTGCTGTGCCATCATAGCTCACAGCAACCTCAAACTCTTGGGCTCAAAAGATCCTCTTGCCTCAGCCTTTCTTATAGCTGGGACTATAGGCACCTACCACAGCGACTGGCTATTTTTAGAAATGAGGTCTTGCTCTTGCTCAGGCTGGTCTCAAACTCGTGAGCTCAAGCAATCCACCTGCGTTGGCCTCCCAGAGTGCTAGGATTATAGGTGTGAGCCACTGTGCCTAGCCTGGTCTCGAACTTCTGAACTCAAGGGATACTTAAGCCTTCACCTCCCAGAGTGCTGGGATTATATGCGTTAGCTACCACAACGGACTAATTTTTTTTATTTTTTTGTACAGACATGTTCTCGCTATGTTGGCTAGACTGGTCTCAAACTCCTGACCCTAAGCAATCCTCAGACCTCCAAAAGTGCTGCATTATAGGCATGAGATACTACACTCAGCCAATTTCTCCTTTCTAGCTGAAGTGAGGGATAAATAGTAAAAGAAGTTTTTTAACAAGAGGGAAAAATAATCTTTAAAAAACTTCATCAAATAAGATCCTTTGATAGATAATAAATTCTAGCATATTGTCAAGACAGTAATTTTACCTTCTTGCTTTTTTTTTAATAAAAGCATTATATGTTATTTAAAGAAATTTCTCAATTTAGATTGATTCCTACTTATTTGTATTCAAATTATTTTTGTTTTTACATATACATTTTTGCAGATTAACTTACCACTCTTTAATGGTTACTTCTCTAATCCCTTCTCCAATGTCCGAGAGTTTGAATTGAACAACTTGTCCATGTAAAGCTTCAAAGAGAAAGAGAAAGATCTCATTTAAAATGTAATGCATTACCAATAAATGCTCTTACATCTAAAATTAGAAAATATTCTCAGAGGCAAGAATTGTTCCATCTTATAGACAGAGAAACAGAATTTTATAATTTTTAAAAGCATAACTATTCATAACCATCAAAGGTTTAAATAAATCATTCCACAACAGACACCTATAGACACTGCCAAAGAATTTACATTTTCCAACTTCCAAAATAATGTTCTTTTATGGGGCAATAGAAAGCTCTACTAACAAATTAATGACATTTTGAAACAATAGTATTGAGTAGAAAATGGAACAAAGACATCATACAAAGAGAGATCCAGCTGGATCTGTTTGTTTTATGTTGTGAAGCTATAATAACCATAAATGTCAGATGTCTTTGAACCTCCTATAACTGTTATGGTTCTTAGTGGTTAAAAATCAGGCAGTTCTATATCTAACAGACTTGATAAAAAATTCTTATTTGTCCAAACTATGTTCTGCCAACTTATCCCTAAGTCTTCTCTTTCCTCTTTTCATTTTCTGCCCCTTTTCAAATTTCTACCCCCTACTCCTTTTTATAGAGGTGAGGTCTGGGTATAGAGGTTGCCCAGGCTGGAATACAGTGGCTATTCACAGGCACAGCAGTAGTTCACTGCAGCTTTGCACTCCTCGGCTCAAGAGCGCCTCTTACCTCAGTTTCCCAAGCAGCTGATATTATACGTATGTACCACTGTGCTCAGCTTCTATCTTCCTTTAATAACCTTTGGATGCCAACGATACTGGATTCTAGTCAATAGAGTATGTATGGACCTTCTCACTTTTCCAGGTTAACAAATTACTCTGGGGGCCAGGCACAGTGGCTCACGCTTGTAATCCCAGCACTTGGGAGACAGAGGTGGATGGATCACCTGAACTCACAGGTTCAACACCAGCCTGAGCCAGAGCAAGACCTCATCTCTAAAAATAGTTGGGTGTTGTGGTGGGTGCCTGTAGTCCCAGCTACTTGGGAGGCGGAGGCAAGAGAACAACTTAAGCGCAGGAGTTTGAGGTTGCTGTGAGCTATGACAGTACGGCACTGTACCAAGGGTGACAAGTGAGACTGTGTCTTAAAAAAAAAAAAAAATTACTCTGAATCTATTTAGACTCTATCTTTAGACTGCTTAAGTTTTTAAAACTTTCTTTAATAAACATGAAGAGTTAAGTGAGTAGTAAAGAAATACAAAATACATTTTGCATATGGAGTTATTAGATTCCTCGTTTCCCCTCTAGAAAGCTGGACCCTCTCACAGCCTGCTGCTCAGAGTATACACTGGCACCTTTCTGAAAAGTAGTTTGGCATTAAGGCATCAAAAGCCTTAAAAAATGTTTTTAAGTCAACATCTTTGACAACAAATAATTCTACTTTGCTTAAGAATAGATACTGGTCAGGCATGGTAGCACATGCCTGTAATCCCAGCACTTTGAGAGGCCAACACAAGGGCCAGGAGTTTGAAACCAGCTTGGGCAACATATTCAGACACCGTGTCTACAAAATTAAAAAAAAAAAAAATTAGCCATGCTGTACCATGCCTCTAGTCCCAGTTACTCAGAAGGCTGATGCGGGAGGACCACGTGAGTCTGGGAGTTTGAGACTGTAGTGAGCCATGATCTTCCCAGTGCACTCCAGCCTGGGCAACAGAGGAAGACCCTCTCCTCTAAAGGAAAGAAAAAAGAGGAGGGGAGGGGAAGGGAAGGGAAAGGAGGGAAGGAGAGAAAGGAAGAAAATGTGATAGTGCCCAGCATTATTAAAGAATGACAAATAGGCTCAGCACCTGTGGCTCAAGCGGCAAAGGCGTCAGCCACATACACCTGAGCTGGCAGGTTCAAATCCAGCCCAGGCCCGCCAAACAACAATGACGGCAGCAACCAAAAAATAGCCCAGCATTGTGGCAGGTGTCTGTAGTCCCAGCTACTCAGGAGGCAGAGGCAGGAGAATCGCTTGAGCCCAGGAGTTGGAGGTTGCTGTGAGCTGTGATGCCATGCCACTCTACCCAGGGCAACAGCTTGAAGTTCTGTCTCAAAAAAAAAAAAACAAACTAGAAGTAAATTAATTTGGAGCTTTGCAGCTGTTGCCATCGGGAAGTAGATGCTACATTACTGGCCTGTGACTTGCTTAGACCACATTATAAAGCAGAAGTGAAGCTGTGCAAGTGCAGGAGGCTGGGCCTCAACGGTCCTCACGGCCTCTACCTTCTCCCTCTTGGAACACTGCCCTAAGATCCCCAGTAAGGGAGCTGGTTCACTCCACTAAAGGATGAGAGGCCTCATGGAGGAAAATGACATGCCCTGCCAAAACCCTGCACCAACTGTCAGACATGTGAGGAGATCACCTTGGACCTTCTAGCCCAGAAGATCCTCCAACTGAACACACCCATGTTTGTGAGGCCAGGTTCCTGCAGAGGAACCAGGATTAATTATATCCTGAAAAATAATCAATCACTGATACCTCAAGCCTCTAAGTTGTGGGGTGGTTTGTTATTCAGCAATAATTAACTGATAAAGAGTCTTATCTACAATATCAGATCTGTGACTATAGGTCTTTCTTTTTTTTTTTTTTTTTTAGGCAGAGTCTCACTCTGTAACCCTGGATAGAGTGCTATGGCATCATCATAGGTCACAGCAACCTGACTTTTTTTGCTGGCTGGTTGGAGTTTATTTTCCACTTGGTGGAAGGCGAAGAGTTACAGGGTGCCAGGACAGTTGTGTGTGTGTGGGCAGTACAGGCCAGGGCTCTGGCTGCCTCTGCCATCTGAGAACAGTCTTCTCTCTGGTGTCCTGCAGCCTGGTTGCCGAGCTGTGGCTCAGGGCTCATGTCAGGACGGGAGCCCAGCACTGGGCTGACCGCAAGGCTGCTTCCTTGTGACTTCTCGGGCTAGGCCACTGGTGGTCATGTTTCTGGAGGCCTGGGGAGCTTCAAGGCACTCTGGGGACTACACAACTGTGACCATGAACGGGAGCGTGGACCTTCTGAAAAAGAAGCTCGCTCATCAGTGACGCGGATCAGCCTTGGGCAAACCGGGGTACTGGGCGGTAACTTCCCAGGGCACTCGGTGCTCCCTCAAGAGCTGCTGCTGCTGCTGGAAGCTGAGCCCAGGCGGCGCTGGTACTAGTGGTGGTTGGCCACCAGCGAGTCAACAGAGGGGATGGCGGCCATGCTCTGGCCGGCCCACTGTGGGAGGCTCAGCGGCAGCGACCCCTGGCGGGCCTCAGCCGTGAAGCAAATTTGCAGACCCCAAGAGCCAGCTCCAAATGAAACTTTTTTTTTTTAGAGACAGTCTCACTTTATCACCCTCGGTAGAGTGCTGTGCCATCACAACTCACAGCAACCTCCAACTCCTGGGCTTAGGCTATCCTCTTGTCTCAGCCTCCAGAGCTGGGACTATAGGCGCCTGCCACAACGCCTGGCTATTTTTTGTTTGCAGTTTGGCCAGGGCCAGGTTTGAACCTGCCACCCTGGGTATATGGGGTCAGCGCCCGAACCTCAAACTCTTGAGCTCAAGTGATCCTCTTGCTTCAGCCTCCAGAGTTGCTGGGACAATAGGTGCCAACCACAACCCCCAGCTAATTTTTCTATTTTTTTCTTAAGTAGAGACAAGGGCTCACTCTTGCTCAGGCTGGTCTCTAATTCCTGAGCTCACGCAATCTACCTGCCTCCTCCTCCCAAAGTGCTAGAATTAGAAACGTGAGCCATCGTACCCAGCCAAGTCTATAGTTTAAAGAAAAACTCTCTGACAGGATGGGTTTGGGGAAGGTATGGCAGAGGCAGAACAAAGCAAGGAAACCAAGAGTTACTGAGGACAAGAAATTAAAAGTATGGAATTTACATATATGTGGAATTTTTTAAAGCTGTCTGAAAAGAAGATAGTTAAGAAACATAAGATGTAAGGCCAGGGTATCACTGGGTGGGGTGCCAGCCACAAACACCAAGGCTGGTAGGTTGGAACCCAGCCCGGCCTGCTAAAACAACAATGACAAGCTCCACCCTCCTGCAGCAGCAGCCGCTAGTGCGCCTGTGTCGGAGTGCCCCACAAACAAATGAGCGGAGTTCAAAGGTCCTCCCACTCCACTCCACAGGTGAGACCCTCTAAAAAGTGGAACTACCTTCCCTACTAGGGTGCCACGGCATTCTCCTGCCAGGCAAAAAAATGTATAGAACTGTATATATTCTCTACCTGCAATTCTGAGCTCCCAGCACTCCCCTCCATTCTCACTCTGAGGTCTGGAGGCCTGTCCCCCAGGAGTCCAGATTCTTGGGTGATTTCTCGAGGGGTGTTGACAGGACCTAGACTGTAGCTGGTCAGTGCTGATTCTGCAGCATGGGAGTGAGGAGAGGACGGTCAGCTGAGAGTCAGCTGAGAGGGAATCACACCAGAGCAGAGGCGAAGAACCGTTTCTGGGCAATAACAGGGCTCACTCCTGGATATTCTGAAACCACACCCTCTGTTTCCCTGGGCAACCAGAGGAGGCTGGGCATCTTCTCAGGTGTCAACCACCATGGAACAGATCTGGGACAGAAATGCAGGCCCTTGTGAGTAAAGGGGTTGCCTGAGGTGGTACCAGCCTGGGTGGAGCATGGGGACTAGAAACGCACATGCAGAGCCAGGAAATTCCCAGGGCAGGGCTGACCCAGAGGACTGTTTTAGTGAGCCTAAGACGCACCTGGCCCTCAGGGGATTGTCAGCCTATAGACAAAGGAAGGCAGAAGGCTAGCACTGACAGCTAACCAAATACAAACTTGCAAGAGCAAAGACAGGGCCTGAGGCGCAGGCTCTGAGAACTTAAAATAGCTTCTCTTCTGCAGGGAAATTTAGCAGGGACAGATAAAAATTCCCACAAAGTTGTTCTGTCCTGTTCTATCAGTAACATCAATCAGGGCGGGGCTGGAACTGAGTGAACACACCCCAGCCTGCATCACGTGCCCAAGGTTGTCAGGCCTCACCTCCCCCTGCTGGATAGAGGCAGAGCACAGCGGCGTAGCTGAGCAGAAATAGATTTCCTTGTGATTCAGGCAGGTACAAACCCCTGGAGTATCTGTTCACTAGAGGCAACTTGGTCACAGCCCTGCGGGGCTATCAGTGACTGGGAGTGGCAGAGGTGCAAGGTGGGGAAGGAAGCATCAACCTTCCCAGACTGATCTATTTGCTGGGTGGGTCCTCCTGACTTCACGGAGTACCGGAGCAAGCCATATGTGAGCAGTCACCAGACCCCTGAGATCCAGTTGCCAGAGACCTTTTAAACTCTCCCACCTGAGACAGGTGCTGACTGAGACAATTAATTTGGACCTTTTGAACTGAGCCAATCGCCCGAGGACTATTCAAGTGGTGCCCTGGGTGTATGGTTGTAGGAAGGTTTGATTTTCCTTTTCCAATTGTTGACTATGTGGGTGGGGGTGTGTGACTTAATTGCTGGTATTTCTCCACAGCTGAGACTTCAACCCAGAGTAACTGTCTCACTAGGGTTGGACAGAGACCAGCTGAAAACAAGACAGAACCACTTAGCCCCACCACACCAAACAGGTCTGCAGTTTCTCAAGCCATAGCACTGCACGGGTCCTCGACAAAGCTCCAGGGGAAAAATCAAATGGTGTAAAATAATCATCGGGTGGAATCAGCGGGAAAACTCTGGTAACATGAATAACCAGAATAGATCAACCCCCTCAAGGAAAGATATGGAAGATATAACTGAAGATCCCATTCATAAACAGGCGGCTGAGATGTCAGAAATCAAATTCAGAATTTTGATTGCAAACAAGATTAATAGAATGGAGGAAAATTTGGAATTAGAAATTCGAGGAGCAATTCAAAAGTCGCAATTAGAAATTAGAGGAGAAATTCAAAAGTTGTCTCAAGAATTTAATGAATTTAAAGACAAAACCACCAAAGATTTTGACAAACTGAAGCAAGATTTTGTAGGCCTCAAAGATCTGAAAAATACAGTAGAATCCCTCAGTAACAGAGTGGAGCAAGCAGAAGAAAGGATTTCTCACATTGAAGACAAAGCCTTTGAACACTCCCAAACTCTCAAAGAGGAAGAGAAATGGAGAGCAAAAACAGATCATTCTCTCAGAGAGCTCTGGGATAATTTGAAGAAGGTTAATATCTGCCTCATTGGAATCCCTGAAAGTAATGAAGTGGCCTTGCCAGGCACATGAGGCCCTTCTCCATGAAATTATGAAAGAGAATTTTCCAGACATGACAAGACATTCTGAAATTCAGATAGCAGACAGTTTCAGAACCCCAGCACAACTCAGTCCGAATAAGACTTCCCCCAGGCATATCATAATTAACTTCACTAAAGTTAATATGAAGAAGAAAATTCTGAAAGCTGCCAGATGTAAGAAATCCATTACCTACAAAGGGAAGAATATTAGAATGACTGAAGATCTCTCTGCTGAAACTTGTCAAGCCAGAAGAGGGTGGTCATCGACTTTTAATCTCCTAAAGCAAGATAACTTTCAACCCCGGATCCTGTATCCAGCTAAACTGAGTTTCATTTATGATGGAAATTAAATATTTTAATGACATTCATATGGTGAAGAAATTTGCCATAACCAAACCAGCTCTTCAGTACATTCTCAGACCTATCCTCCATAATGACCAGCCCAATCCTCTACCACAAAAGTAAAATCACTCAGAAACTTTGGATCAAACTCCAACTTCCACAGTAGCAAAAGGATTAAAAATGTCCGCTGGACTTTCGAAAAACTCGATACCCAAAATTTTACCAGACTTATCAATATTCTCCATTAATGTGAATGGCTTAGACTGTCCTCTAAAGAGGCACAGGCTAGCTGACTGGATACAAAAACTCAGGCCAGATATTTGCTGCATACAAGAGTCACATCCTACCTTAAAATATAAATATAGACTCAAGGTGAAAGGATGGTCGTTCATATTTCAGGCAAAAGGTAATCAGAAAAAAGCAGGTGTTGCAATTCTATTTGCAGACACAATAGGCTTTAAACCAACAAAAGTAAGGAAGAACAAGAATGGTCTCTTCATATTTGTTAAGGTTAATACTCAATATGATGAGATTTCAATTATTAATTTTTATGCACCCAACCAGAATGCACCTCAATTTCTAAGAGAAACTCTATCAGACATGAGCAACTTGATTTCCTCCAGCTCCATAATAGTTGGAGATTTCAACACTCCTTTGACAGTGTTGGATAGATCTTCCAAGAAGAAACTGAGCAAAGAAATTTTACATTTAAACCTAACCATCCAACATTTGGATTTAGCAGACATCTACAGAACATTTCTTCCCAACAAAACAGAATACACATACTTCTCATCAGCCCACGAAACATACTCCAAAATCGGTCACATCTTAGGTGACAAGTCTAATGTCAGTAAATTTAAAGGAATAGAAATTATTCCTTGCATCTTCTCGGACCACCAAAGAATAAAAGTTGAACTCAGTAGCAGGAGGAATCTGCATACTCATACAAAAACGTGGAAGTTAAATAACCTTACGCTGAACAATAGCTGAGTCCGTAGATGAGATTAAGAAGGAAATAACCAAATTTTTGGAACAAAATGACAACAAAGACACAAATTATCAGAACCTCTGGGATACCACAAAGGCAGTCCTAAGAGGGAAATTTATAGCACTGCAAACCTTCCTCAAGAGAATGTAAAGAGAGGAAGTTAACAACTTAATGGGATATCTCAAGCAACTGGAAAAGGAAGAACATTCCAACCCCAACCCCAGTAGAAGAAAAGAAATAACCAAAATTACAGCAGAATTAAATGAAATGGAAAACAAAAGAATTATACAACAGATCAATAAATCAAAAAGTTGGTTTTTTGAAACCTAACCAGGAAAAAAAGAGTAAAATCCCTAATCTCATCAATCAGAAACAATAAAGACAAAATAACAACAGACTCCTCAGAAATTCAAAAAATCCTGCCAAGAGCTGTGGCGAGCGCCTGTAATCCCAGCATCTTCCAGAAGCTGAGGCAGCGGGGTGCCCACAGCCCAAGTCTGAGGTTGTGGTGAGCTACCACGCCCACTGCACTCTGCTCAGGGGTATAGGGTGGGACTCTGTCTCAACAACAACAACAAAAAATCCTTAATGAATATTACAAAAAACTTTATTATCAG